>JANVCH010044323.1:0-11300 GCA_025505405.1 Epizoanthus rinbou
GTCACCGTATTTCTTCAGAAAGGTAATCCATCTAAAAGATGTCTTCAGCCCATTCACGATCAATGTTATCTCCGGATGTGTTGCAACTTCACTGACCAACAAAGGAGTGTTCTCTCTTTTTCTCAGCATACCAACTAAGCGATTTCGGAGCAACTTTTCTTTCGCACAACAATCTTTTGCGGCGATATTCGTTGGTCTGTTTAACTCTGCACAGGAGATGGATAAGGAGAAACCTTTACCATGAGACAGCACATCTTTACGCAACTCTTGATCGGGATGTTTCCGCAAACAGACATTAGACTTCTGCTCTTGCAGACCCTTTGTCTTATCCAACTTCTGGATCGAATTCTTTAGAATTGAAATACACAATTGAAATCTAAACTTGGGTCCTTTCTGGTCGCTTACGGTGAAGTACTCACTGTTCTCAGTCAAGAAGTTGCTCCACCTGAAACGCTCTTCACCTGATATCCTAATCCTGTCTAGTATGGGTTTGAGATCGGGGTCAACAGCCGCTTCACTGACAAGAATTGGTGCATTGTTGTTTTTCATGAGCATGCTTATCAAGCAGTCTCGTAACTCCTTGTTACTGGAGTTGGGATCATCACTCTTAATTGAATTTCTTTCAGATGAGCTTCGTGAGTCGTGGGAGACATTACTAGGTTCTTGGGTTATCTTAACATTGATATCCGGCTTGTGTTGCGAATGTTCCAGTAAGCTACAACGCAGTCTGAACTGAAACGTTGGACCGTTCTGGTTGCTGATTACAAAGCTGGCACTGTTCTCCTGCAGAAAGTCAATCCATCTGAAACACGTCTCTGACCGTAGACTTTCTACAATAGGCTTAAGCTCTGGGTGGATTGCAGCATCGTTTACAAGAATAGGAGAATTGTCAGATTTCTTGAACATGTTGATCAAGCGAATTATCAGCTTTTGTTCAAGGGAGGTGCATCCATCACTTCTTGAAACTGACGTGTCATCAGAACGTTCGGAAGATGAAGCATGTTTCAGGTTTTCACTGCTGTCAATAAACGACTTGTTTGCCCTTTGTAGGAATGTTTCACTCAACCGGAATCCAAACTGCGGTCCATTCACTTCGCTGATCTCAAAACATTCACTGTTCTCCTTGAGAAAACCAATCCACCTAAAACACTTTTCACTTGACATCCTAATCTTGCTTAGGATGGACAAAAGCTTTGGATGTACAGCAGCGTTTCTGACAAGGATTGGTGAGTTGTTGCTTTTCTCTAGCATCTCGATCAAGTTTCTACGAAGCTGGTCCTCCTGTAATGAACAAGTGTTTGATGTCTCTTTGTCCACAGTAGACATCATACTCGATTCTTCTGGCTTCTTATTGCCACCGGTATTTACATCATCACTTGATAATGTCTCGTAGGAAACCTCCTTTGTCTGACATGATTCTGGATCTTCTAACTGATTTGTGGTGTCCTTGTTATGGGGGTTGTCTTCGCATTTTGATACTATTGAAGGGGCGCATCTCAATGCATTATGACTGAATGACTTGTGGTCAACATGTTTACTTTCATTTTCTACCTTCGTGGGGCACGAAGTCTCTAATTTTCCCATCAGTTTGCTTTCCACCACATGGGCAATGCCAGCTTGAGAGTTGACTTCACCTTCTGATAGAGTGCGATGTCGCGTCTCCAGCTTCTTGTTTCGTTCATCTGTACTGATATCCAATTTACGCCTGTCGCAGCGATTTGAAAAATCGAGAACTTCAGGAGGTGTTGGCACACAACTCTCGCTATTGTCAGTGGCTATGGAGCATATTGCATTGCATTCCTTCGCAACATTTTGCTCTGTTTGATTCATGTTGTTGTTCAGATCATCTTCCTTCTTCGTTCCACATTCGGCGTACGTGAAAGACACGTTGGTAGAACGATCAGTCCATATCATTTCAGGATTGGTACTGATTAACGGTGAAGGAATTTCTCTGATGACGTTTGTCATTTGTTGTACACTACTTGTGTGTGTTGAGGTATCCTTTGATTGTTCTACCGAGATAAGTTTGCTTTCCAGTTGAGTTGTCTCTTTTTGTTCGTTCTTCATCTTTGCTGTCTCTTTTATTTTAGAAGAACTCGAATGTTCTGCCGTTCTTCTTTTGGATTCTTCATTTTTCATCCGGTGGGTTGTTTCCTTTGTCTCTTCCTGCTTCGGCATCTCATGAAAGGCACTCTTATTCAAAGACATGGCATTTCTCGGAGGTAGCAAAGCTTCTCTCATCGATGGCGCAGAAACCATTTCTTTGCTGAAGAGGACCCCAACATGATTTTCATTTGAAGTTTTTGATGTGCTTTTGACTTGATCTATTGTACCATTCTCATCAACATACTTGTATCCTGCTGGTCTTGGAACTTGATTTAGTTCAGGAACAGAATGTTCCGCACTTGAAACTGTCTTTGCAACATTACCTGATACCTTAACACTGCTGCACTCTGTTGCACTCGTTTGAACACTTCCAAGAGGACGTTGCTTGCTAGCAAATGTAGATGTCTGACGCAATGAAACGCTGAGATAACCAGGTCTGTCAACACCTGTTATGACAAAAATGTCTGAAGATTTCTGTAAAAAGGGAATCCATCTAAAACGAGTCGAAGCAAGTTCTTTTAAATCTTCAGTTACAGCACGAATTTCCCGGAGGTTAGTAGTTACCTTTGAAATTAAATGAGTACCCGGGTTGGCTTGGAGATAGTTGCAAAGCACTTCCTTCAGCCTTTGCTCCAAACATGCTGTAGTACGAACCGTAGAATGGGGAAGTGCATCAGAATTGATTCCACCTGAACTCTTTGCAGTGTTAAGGCATTTGTCTGTTACAAGTTCTGCTTCCTCATCTTTCCTCTTTGCTGTCTCTGTGAAAACTTTATCACTCTGTTGTTCTGGGCTAAGGCCTTGATATAAACTAGGCTCACTTTTGCAATGCTGTAGACCCGTGTTCTCAGCTGTAACCAGTTTCTGATTTGACGTCTTAAGAAGGCTCTTACACATCTGAAACTGGAACGTGTGATCATTCTTATTGCTGAATGTAAAGGTGTCGCTATATTTTGTAAGAAAGCTAATCCACCTAAACGACTTCTTTAGTTCATTCACGATTAGAGCTACGTCGGGATTACTTGCCATTTCACTGACCAACAATGGAGTGTTTTTTCTTTTTGTCAGTATACTGACTAACCGGTTTCGAAGCAGCCTTTCTTTCGCACAAGAATCTTCAGCGGTAATGTTCTTTTCTGAGCTTGCCTCAGTTGACTTGTTTAACTTTGCACATGAGTTAGATACGAAGAGATCCTTTTCATTGGAGATATTCTCACTTTTACTCAACTCTGGAACCGAATGTTTCCTTAAACAGAACTGAGACTTTGGCAGTTGCTGATCACTTCTCTCGTTCAGCATCTCGTTTGGATTCTTTGTAATGTGGTTACACAATTGAAATCTAAACTTGGATCCTTTCTGGTCGCTTACTGTGAAGTACCTACTGTTCTCAGTCAAGAAGGTGGTCCACCTGAAACGCTCTTCACCTGATATCCTAATCCTGTCTAGTATGGGTTTGAGATCGGGGTGAACAGCCGCTTCACTTACAAGAATTGGTGCATTGTTGTTTTTCATGAGCATGCTGATCAAGCAATCTCGTAACTCCTTACTGGAGTTGGGATCATCACTCTTGATTGAATTTCTTCCAGATGAGCTTCTTGAATCTTGGGAGACACCATTAGCTTCTTGGGTTATCTTCACATTGATATCCGGTTTCTGTTGTGGATGGTCCAGTAAGCTACAATGCAATCGGAACTGAAACGTTGGAGTGTTCTGGTTGCTCACTACGAAGCTGGTACTGTTCTCATGCAGAAAGTCACTCCATCTGAAACACGTCTCTGACCGTAGACTGTCTACAATAGGCTTAAGCTCTGGGTGGATTGCCGCATCGTTTACAAGAATAGGAGAATTGTCAGATTTCTTGAGCATGTTGATCAAGCGACTTCTCAGCTTTTGTTCAAGTGAGGAACATCCATCACTTCTTGAAGCTGACGTGTCGTCGGAACATTTAGAAGATGAACCGTGTTTCAGGTTGTCACTGGTGTTAATAAACGTCTTGTGTGCTCTTTGCACGAATGTTCTGCTCAACCAGAAGCGAACGTTCGACCCATTCTCTCCACTGGTCTCAAAGCATTCATTGTTTTCCGTGAGAAAAGGAATCCACTCGAAATGCTTATCACTTGTCATCCTAATCTTGCTTAGAAGAGGGAAAAGCTTTGGATGAGTGTCAGCTTTGCTGACAAGGATTGGCGAGTTGTTGGTTTTCTCTAGCAATTCAATTAAGGTTTTCCTGAGCTGTTTCTCGTACGACGAGTAACTACTTGCTGTCTGTACTTCCACGGTAGACATAACACTCGAGTCGCTGTCGTTCATGCTTAGATCTACCTTCGTATTTAAAGATTCTTTCGTTTGATTCATTTTATCATTTGATGGTGTCTCGTAGGAAGATTCCTCTGTCTCGTTTTCTTTATCTTTCCGTAGGGGAACCATGTCTGGAGGTTTGCCTTGAACGTTTGACACTGAGTGACGACAGATCCCAAGCAATTCTGCATGTTCACTTCCTATGTGTTCCATGGTTTTCTTGTCTTGAATTGTACATTCACTCTTTGACGTTGGAAGGATAGACCTCGTTTGCTCATTATGGATCAGTAAGTCTTCGTCGTCTGCAGGATTGGATTTAACCTCTACGTTTTCCATCACAAGGCTCTCACCGATTTGAAGATGTTCGTCACTTGTTGATAGAGTAGGATACATTGTCGTCTGCCTCTCTTCCAATTTTTCTGAACTTGTAGTTAACTCGTCTTTGTGACAGAGCTTTAGATCCCGATTATCACCATCAGCAGCTTCAGAAGTGGACGACGTGCAACTTTGCCTAGAAGGTGCAGGTATTGAACAGTTTTCATTGCATGGTTTAGAGGGACGTCGGTCTGGCTGGGTCCTGTTGTTGTTGATACCATCTTTCTTGTTTACTTCATGTTCAATAGCCTTACAAGATATGTTTGAGCGAATAGCTGAAGGTGTGGTAGTCTGTCCTATCGAGTATGTCACCTCTTGCTCACTATCTGCGTTCTTTGAAGACTCTACTGCGTCTTTCATTTTTGTCCTTTTTGCAGAGTCCTCCTCCTTGTTTCCCAATGTAACCTTTGCCTCTATGACAGAAAAAAACTCTGTTTCTCTTTCCTCCTTCTCATGTCTTGCTTGCTTGTTAGATGTGCTGTTATCATTCTGGTTGGAATCACCCCGTTGATGTTCCCGCGTCAGCCGAGATTGTATACCACATTTCTTTTTGTTTCCAAGAAGGTGAGACGATCGTTCGTCCTCTTTTAAAGAAACAAAAAAGACCAGGTCTACCTCTTGAACAAGAAAGACATCCTCATACGACTTGAGGAAAGTTGACCATGTAAACGTCTCGTGTGTATCCTGGTCCATATCTCTGATAATGGATTGAATCTGTGGGACATTAGATAGTGCAGATACATGATGCGAACCAGAACTGGCTTTCAAGTATTTGCAAAGCTCGTTTTTGACCTTTACTTCGTAGTTTGTCATTGGCTCTAGCGTTTCTAAGTTCTCGCATCCCACTGAGGAAATTTGCTCCAATTTGGGCTTGGTTTCGTCACCATGCGAGCGCAACAACAGGCTCGTTCTTTGTTTGACTGGTAGCTCGGGCGCCTCCAGAACGATCTCCATGTCTGATGAACTACCAGCTTCAATAAATGGCAATTCTTCCGTTGGTGGCAGCGTATACCTTTCGCTGACTGGGACAACACCAAGATTATAGCCATTCAAACTTGTCGAAGATCCCTTGCCCCTGATTTGATCTGCATTACACGTGGAACTAACATACTTGTATTCTTCCTCTTTTGTTGATGCTTGCTTTATCTCAACAGCTGGATGCGTAGAACATGACACAACCATGTCTGTTGCACTGTTACACGGTTGCAAAATACTTTCTAGTACATGGACGTTGTATGGTTTGAGGAGGACAAATTCACTATCATTTGTGTTGACATCTGCAGAAGTCTTGCAATCAGAGACAAAGGCCGAAACTTCCAACATTACTTCTTCATCACCATCTGCGTCACTATCACCTGTAATCCTCGCTGCCAAAGGATTCTTTCTTGCTACTTTGCTTTTGGCTGATACCTCTATTTCCTTGATTAACTGATCTAGTAGAGGTCTTATATTGCATTCTGGAATTATTCCGGAATGCAGATCTCCTGTGTAACGAAATATATTCGAAACTGCTTCTCTCACTCTGTTTATAATGACAAGCATCCTTGGCGTAAGCGGATTCTGTTGGCTGAAGTCACACTTCTGTTGGAAAAGCTCCACTGACAGAAACCTCTTTTCCCTAGAACTAATCTGAAACTTGGCACCAAACTCTTGCGGGTGGAATGTCAACAGCAGAGCCAAAGCCAGTAGATTGTCACTGTCAGCCGGTAGTACCGTAACCCCCTCAAGGAACCCTGATGTACAGGACGAAGCTGTGTAATTGTGAGCCACTCCATAGTGATCTACCCCTTCAGTCTCACAGGCAAAACCAATAGGGTTTTTCCATTCCAGACGAGGTTTGCATGTCTTCTTACCATGTTTCAACGGTACACCACCAACACTTAGCAAAGTCCACCGAATTAGGTATGGCTGAAGTGGCATCATGAGCTTCACGCGGTCAGTCTCTTCATCCTCTACTGTTAAACCTGGATTTTGAGGAAGCTCAACAGGGAACTTCTTTCGTCC
This sequence comes from Epizoanthus rinbou, assembly GCA_025505405.1. NCBI lineage: Eukaryota > Metazoa > Cnidaria > Anthozoa > Zoantharia > Epizoanthidae > Epizoanthus > Epizoanthus rinbou. Next base: position 6,784 of record JANVCH010044323.1, read on the forward strand.
CTCACTGAACATATGTAACGCATGTGCAGCAAATGGTATGTCGTTGATTACACTGATACAATTTCCACGCTGACCCCTCTGTTGTTTCTGGATGTTATATTGAAGAACGACGCTGGCGTCTTCGTTCGACTTGAAAGTAGCTGGTAAACAAATACGGTTCAGAACCTAGAAAGACAATATAACAACTTCATGTAAAGGACTCGAAATTTCCGCTAAAACGTTTCAACTTAATGATAAAAGACATATAATTTTATATCAACACTCGTTACAGCGTAGAGTATTAGACACATGTTTTAAGAAGGAACAATAGAAATAGCAAGATGGTCTGTAATAAGACGCAAATGCCGCGAAACCTATGGGTTCTTAGCTCATAAAGATATCACGAAATGTTATTGCAATAGGAGCTAAGATTATTTGTGGCCGTCATATCTTACAGCCGCTAAATGCTCCCATTTATGTATCTGTCACTGCGTTCGCCCCATGTAAGAGAATCCGGAATCCAGCAAATTTTTGAAGTTGGAATCCGGAATCCTGAAGCTGGAATTAGGAATCCGGCCAATTTTCGGTTTTGGAATCCGGAATCCAGAGGGTCGGAATCCGGATCCAAATGATTTTTAAACTTGGAATCCAGAATCCAAAGGGACGGAATCCGGATCCAAAGGATTATTAAACGCGGGATCCAGAATCCATATCGTCCATGGATTATGTTACATGGGGCGACTGCGTGTTTCTCTATATCTGTTGTATGTCTGTCGGTATGGTGGCATATCCAGATGATGAAACAGTACCTTTTCTAGTAACTTGGGATCATCACGCAGTCTTTTGGGAATTTGAGGAGCAATGACAGATCTTCGGGGATCAAGGCCCGTGTTCTTTATCAGCTGCATTTCTTCAGCTGACTTGCTCTTCTTCTCAGCTACATCTATCCCTTCACTCTTGGTAGCTTCGCCGCGGATGACAGCAGGATTTAATGATGCGCAAAGGATCGCGTGAAGGACAACCATGTCACCCGTGAACAGTTCAGAGATTGACAAGGTTGGTTCTGTTGCATCAGCACGAGTTGCCGCACTTGTTTTCTTTGATGGATGTTTGGGAAGATGTTTCAGTAGCTCCTTTACCTATATTAAGCAACATAAACAAATAACATAAAGAAACAACATAAAGAAATTGGAAGAATAGCAGCTAACTACTCGCATGGTTTTGCAGTACTGAATTTGTACTTTATTTCAGTATGAAAGCACAGGAATCAACTAAACAAGGAAGATAACTTATGACATAGTGCATGTTGGTGCGATCTCTATTATCCACAATGCATATGTTAAAGTGATGTTACACGGGACGATTTTTCGCACAACATGTTGCGCTAGAAGTGATGTTAAGTTTGTGCCAACAATTTTGTACATTTATGGTAATTAAAAAATTCATAACATGTTACTGGAGCCAAAATTGCGTTATAGCTCGTTCAGAAAGCCATCTTAAGATGGTACATACGAACTTCACCAAGTTTGTGTCGCCAATGTTGTGGATTATATATATAATTTATATATAAATATTCGTAACACGTTACTGCTCATGATAAGACTCGTGATTCAAGCCATGTTACACTTAGTCAAGCTTTAGAGCAACATTAATGAGAACAAAATCGTCCTTAATAATAATAATAATAATAATAACTAATAATAATAATAAAATAATAATAATAACAATGACTTTAATACAGTATTTCCACTATAGTAGTGGTTCTTCATCTGTAAATTACAATAAAATGTATGTACAATCTCAGAAATCTATATTTACATAGCTAACAAATCTAGGATTTTTAAAGCTAAAATTATGATAACTTGATTCTAAAATTATGATAACTTGATTCTCTCAGCTGCTTGGTTCTTGAGAATCTTTCTAGTGGCCTTAAGAAATGTATTAAAATTAATGTTCGATCTAACAGTGACGGGCAGCATATCAAAGAGCTTGTCTGCTGAGTCCTGAAATGTTCCTGTTTTCATTGGCTTCTTTAGTCTTGGAGCATTTCTTGATCTCAGTTCATGCGTCTGTGTTTGTTTAGTTAATTACTTTGAGGTAGTTCGGCCAATCATGGTTATTGAAAGGAAAGGCAAATTAGTGTCTGAGGTCAGGCTAAGCTTTATGAGTTGCTTTGAACTGTTCCTTTATGGAGAGCCAGTCAAGGTCATGACATCATACTCTGCTGCATATTAATTTAGCACGAAGCCGGCTTCGGCATTTTGGAACTTTTGTAGCTTCCGCTCCAGCGATTGGGTAAGGGGTGTATGACAGTGCTGCACTATGTTATCTTGGAGATAACTAAGGAGAATGCCAGCTGTTTCTTCACCTTCCGTGGAGCGGAAGCAGGGCCAGTCTAGTCATTCTATAAATATTTCGAATCTGAAAAGGAGAACTGCGCAGTACTTCAACTGCAGTAGCAGGGCCAGACTGGCCACTCTATAAATATTTCGAACCAGAAAAGGAGAACTACGCAGTGCTTCAACTGTACTGAGTAGCAGGGCCAGACTGTGCTGAACCACTTTAATGGTTGCGGAATTCCATTTGAGAACTAACAATCGCTTAGAATAAGCAAATAGGACAAACGGAAAGCACTCTAATTAACTATAACATTAATACCTGGAGACAGGTGGCTGAATCCTCTGCTAACAGATTCTTTGTGTACATTGCTACATCATAAATCATCCTCTCCAGCGACAACAAACGATTGGTTGCCAGAGCATGTCTTCGACAAAATTCCCCTCTTATGTCTTGTAGGCTCTTTGCACTAGCTTTGTCAGTTTTCATCCCTCTCTAAATTGGGAAAATAATTGAGAAATTACTTTTCAGGTAAAAAAGTAAGTGAAACTACTTACCAATATGAACAAATTATTGTAAATGTTGACCGTACGCTTAGTATTTAAAGGTTGGTACTATGGGCCAACGCTAAATTCACTTTACAACACATTACTATAATCTGCTTCAATCACCTTCTAAAACAGGCCATCCAATCAAATAGTGGATTGAAAAACAGTTTTATATTCGACTCACTCATATTAGTGATTATTTTTAGCATATAACTTCAGTTTTTGTTGGATTTGGGAGGTATTACTTGCGCATGCGCTATGACGTGATACTGCTGCTATAACAGGCACAGGACCGCGGAGAGTGGAGAGAGCTTGTGGATGCCCTATGCCTCATAGAGGGGCCACGGGGATATAGAGACCAGAGAGAAAGAATGTCTAATATAAATATACTCTTACTGTCACTGTACAATAAAATGTAACGAAAGAGAAGCTAGATTTCACACAGAACTGTTATCTACCTTCTTCTTGACAGTGTGGTTCCTTCTCGTGTAGTGCTTCGCAGCATAGTGCAACCAGGCAACCACCATGTTCCTCAACATTATCGGTTCACTGTATTGCCTTTCATCAAACTGCTGCCGATGTTCTGCACTGTGTTTCAGCGAATGTACAAACTTTGAATCCTCCTTAAAAATCTTCTTGGTTGGGCACGTGAATGGGTCCCGCCCCTGTAGAGCCGCTGCCATAACAATCGCATCACAGGGACAGTTAAAGAGGGCACCGTACAACACAAGGCGACACAGTCGAAGGTCCACAGGTAGATACATGGCAACAGTACCCAACAAAGTGATGTCTGCACATTCATCATTTGCTGAAATGTAAAAAAGTGCTACAATAAGGTACTTTGACGCTGGTCTATACATCCATATAATCTGCAAGAATGAATACAGTCCTCACTCATAACAAGTGCTATGCATGGAAAAGGTGCGCTTGGATATGGAATAACAGTAACGAAGTCCTAAAGAATTGTCAAGCACAACTATGACATTCATTCTCCATTACGACATGGCTTCAATAAGGGCGTTGACCAGCATGTGTGCAATGTATATGACAATACCATGGTGAGGTCAGAAAACTATTAGTTTGGCTAAGTAAATCTGGTTTCTATATAGGATTGTCAACAAAATGCTACCTACAAGTTATGTTGCAAATTACTCACAAAAATCGCAGATATATTTATGAGATAAAGCCATTTACTGGCAGCACAGCGCAAACCCTAATGGTGGATTAATCAACTGAAAGTTGATGTGCTACTTACACACGTTTTGCCGTGAGGATGGAAGGTTTGAGCTGACACTTTGAATGCTAGTCCTTTGTCAAAGTTTGATTAATCCATCATTTGGCTTACTCGCCGACATAGAAAACCTACTCTTCTTTTGAATCTGTTTCAAAACTCATTGGAAAAATCAAAAGAACTTTTCAAAACAGTGTAAAAACACTCTATTTAAACTCTATTTTGAAACATGTATGGAAACGTCTTAGGAATCAATTAATAAAACAGTGTAAAAACAGTGTATTTAAAATATATTTTAAACACATTTTGAAAATTCTCTACAAAACAGTGTTAAAATAGTCTATTTAAATCATATTTAAAATAAATATTTCAAACTTGGAATTGAAACAATATTTAAATCGCATATTTTAAAAATATATTAT
>JANVCH010044433.1:0-27036 GCA_025505405.1 Epizoanthus rinbou
ATTGCTGGATATTTTTACTCGTCATTTGCATTTTGACTCACCCTACGGGCTCGTCAAAATACTGCAGGACTCGCAAAAATATCCAGCCATACTACACACTGTACTGTTCAATAAGATATATATACAATATTTAACCAATGAAACAGATTCTGGTACTGGCTGCCAGGAATAACCATAAAGGCTAATGTAGCCAGGCAGCCAATCTAAGATTTAGTCATTCATCTTGCCTGAGTTGCAATTTGGTACCCCCCAATCTCCCTGTTTCTGACTTTTTAGAAATTACTAGCTAGGTATCCGTATGTACTAGTAGTAAAATTGAAGTACTGGTGTCTGTATGTAATATACTATTCTTACAAATCAAGTTTCAGTGATCCAGATAATAAGGCTGTCAATGCAGCAATTGTGGATGGAGTCAGAAGCACCGACACAACTACGCCTGTGACAACAGTAAAGGGTAAGACAGCTGCTAAATTTTAATTAGAGAGTCTTGGAATAATGATGAACATTTGTCATTCTGCCTATTAATACTTGCATAAATTTGGTGCAATTACATTAGTTTTTGGGAAGTGCTGAAAGTTTATTTAAAATAGTTATAAACAAAAATATTGAAAGCTTGAACAAAGTGTTACTGGTATTAAAATGGTCCTACTATTACAGACACCAAATTAAGGTTCTGAGGTATGTGTGTGGACTGTAGAGGTCAAATGCCAATGGATTAACAACAAGTGAAAAAATATATATTGATAGTTTTCTTCGTGCGGGTTGCATAATGATATAACATTTAATTTACAGAAATCTCAATAATTATTAAAATGTACAATATTGTCCACTTTAACAGCTGCAATGAGGGTACATTTCCGTACCAAAAAACGACAGCAGAAGAATATGGTGGCACAAAGGGAAAAAGACATCCTTCGTGAGCAACGGAAACGTAGCAGAAAGAACGCGGTAATTAAATGTCTACATGTTCATTTTCATGTCTCCAGAAAACACACAAGATGTTTAAATGGCTTAACAGCATTGAAAATCTAAATCAGTAGTCCACTGATCAATATATATATTGTATAATGTGTGGCATCTCGTTCAAATGCAGTCTTCATTAGGGTTTATTCAGCTTGCCCAATTTCTTATCTTACAATTTAGACATGTATAATATATGGATAGTGTGCTGGCATTTATATTAGAACACTATGTGTAACAAATATGACTCTTCGTTGGTCTACATACATACTGAGTTTTACCAATTATGTATGAGGGGTCATCTGTGCCAAAATCCTTTTTTAGATTCTGTTATGTAGAATCTGCATATTTTATTATTTTTAATCAAGTTCCTTTCTGATTAGATGGTAGAATTAAATTTGAACCAACTTTAGGGAATCGGAACTGAAATTGAACCAACAGAATGGAATGTAAAACACCTAAACACATTGGCTGGCCCTTAAATTCAATTATACTGTCTTAAGAAAAGAATTGATGAAAAGTAATAAAATGGCAGGTTCTGCATAACAGAATTTGAAGCAGGATTTTGGCAGAGATGACCTATCATATTTGTGTGCGAATAAATTTGTGTAATTTGTGATTTAATAACTGCAAATGCTGAGGTATGAGATAAAGTAAAAGGGCATATCCTGAGAACTTGATCAATAATATTATTGTCAGGGCTTTTACTCAATGTTGGAATTTTTTTAAATTTCTTCACAGAAACGAAATAAACGTGCAACGTGTCTTCAGCAGAGTACAAGCATACAGGCTGCAGATAAGAAAAAATATGAGGCCTGTATGCTTGTAGATTACATGTCCTCCGAGGAGTCCATGTCAGAAGTGGAAGAAGCAGAAGATCGCAATGCAGATTCTGCTTCTTCAGGGTCTGACATTGAAAACCCTAAAAAGAAAATCCTCAGTGTGAAACCCCTTCGATGGAGGAGCAGGGAGTTGAATCTGTTGATGGGGGCACTAGACAGAAGGATTGCTCGGCGAAGAAGCCAAAGAAGTGTCTCCATGGTAATAGAAAGGAGACAAGGCCCTCCATCCACCCGCCTGGCACCAGAAGATGCACCCAAATTTGCCTTAGCATAATTTGAGGTAACACAGAAGAAAATTTGGTGATTTGCTTAAAACTGAAATTCTGAAATAAACTTAACATTGTGCAATAGCTGTGATTGCAAACAATACCGTTGTGTTGCTTATTATGGTCTTTTTGATCAAACCTTTCAGAAAACATATACTGTATGGATGGATTTCGTGCAATTTTACTCCGCAGGAAAACACTGAATTTTCTTCTGTGATACCTCAAGTTAACTGCAGGGATGTAGCTAAAAAACAGCTGCCAGTTATTTTTTTTCACTAGCTGAAACTTTACTAGAAACAGACTTGATGTAATTATGAAAGTACACAGTCCAAATTATCTTGTTAAACCCTATGTAGCATTTTCTTAGCTACATCCCTTGCTTAAGCTAAGGAGAATCAATTTACTTTGTCTTGCTTTTACATGTACTCACTGGAAAAAAAGCTCTTTTAAGCCTCTCCAGAGGGTTATACCCACTAAGATAGAACAGGCAATGGGTTGTTCATTTTACAAAGTATACTGTCAAAAAAGCTTTTAGCCAGAAGGGTGTCCAGGCTTCCTGTGAATGCCCATGTTTGGAAGAAATTCATGGTTATTGTACCTAAACTTTTTAAATTTATGGGGAACATCTTGAGGATGCTCACTTTCCAATGTGTGGCTAAAAGCCTGTCATCAAACAGCATTTTCTCTTCTGCAAATGTCTTAACTATGTTTATACTTAGTTTGGCAAATTGCTCAGAGAAACATCAAAATCATGCAAACAATTGGTTGCAAATTTACATGCAAATTGACTTCTAAAAGGAAAAGAAGCCTGTCCCTTAAAAGAGCTTTTTTAGGAAAGCAGTTGTTCAACTTTTATTACTTAGGGGTTGAGGGTTCATAAATTAAGGGCGAGGCACCAGGTACCCTGGTCAGTTAATCATTTGATTTGTCTGGCAAATACATAGATCCATATTAGCAGTCGTTAGGTAATCAGAGATGGCTACAAAGTTTGTCGGACGAGTAAGGTTTAGGGGCAATATATATTTTCTTCATTTAAAGTGCCAACAACCAGTGGGGAAATACATACTTTTGACCTTCGTTTGGTTGAAAAAATGTAGTGGCATCTCAAATGATTCATTGCTTTTTGTTTACTAAATATGGTAACTTTACAGCTATATGATAGTTCTGTTAAAGCTTTCTGATAATGTTAAAACAACTTCACCTCTATGAAAGGGCAAGTAAAATCTAGCCAGGGTAGGTATCTTTTCTGGCATATTTGTGCAGTTGATGAGTTTGAAAAAAACCCAATGTGGATCCCTGCAAATAGCCAGGTTTATTGAGTTTAGTTTTTATTATGGCTGGCCTATTCAGTTGCATGTAGTTTTACATTATGACATAAAGGTCATATTTCCAAAAAATGATTATTCAAAAAGCGGTAGTTATTAAGTATATCAATAGGTACATTCTTTAATCAGTCACTGAGTGTTCCTTTTCAACGGGAGTGTTAGTACTCAATTATTTTATACCTTAAGCCCCTAACGGGGGCCCAGATTAATATAAGTGTCCATTTACATCTTGTGAGAAATTTTAAAATGTTTTTTAGTGTCTGGTAAGGCAAGTTTACTATATAACTGGATAGCCGACCAGTTACGTTTCAGTTTCATATATCTAATTTATATTGATTTTTTAATTATCATGTATAATTCAAGATACTGGTATTGAAAAGCCCATTAGTAAATTTGGTACTGTCAAAATAAAAGTCTTTAGTCCATATTTGTTTGTAAACTGCAGTCGCTTGTTAACTCATTCTCATCTACTCAACAACATACAAAATGGGGAGCGGGGTTTGAGAGTGTTTTAAAACTATTTTTATCCAGGATTGTCTGAGAGTAGTTGTTGTTACCGACGCATGCGCATTACACTGAAAACGACACTTTCAGGCCAAAAGTGCAGTATACTACTTCATTATCGCTAGCGCAGTCATGTGTACGTCTCATATATCTTGTCTCTGTTCTAGATAACCTGCTTAAGTTTGGTTGCTACAATCCTATGGACAAAATTAGTTAAACTGACTCTCAACCCCCAATGCTGTTAACTAGATCAGAACAAGTTACTGAGTATTGGGACCCCTTTTTTCCAGGTTTGTTATTTCAACAATATTGGACATCTACCGTGGAAATTTAAAGAATTTTCTGTGTTTAAAACGACAGATATCTATTTTGAAATAAATTTGAACAAACAAAATATTTCAGCTCTGAGAGATCAACCCTTAAGATTTATTCCAACATATTGTTCACAAATACCAACTAAATAGTTTAAAAAAAATTAAAGTAGCCTTCATGTTTACACTGTTAGTTTTGTCGAAATTTAAGAAAAAATTGATTCACGTTTAAATTTAAAAAAATGTCAGAGTTGATGTGTAAGCCAGCTAAGAGTCATTGTGTGGAAATCTGAGCTGCATAAATTAGTTTAATTCTCACCTCTGTTATTTAAAACGGAGTACCGGAAACCCTTGTTTTATTTTTGTTTAAAAAAATGCATACATAAATGGGTTAACAGGTAAGAAAGTTGGCTCTGAAAGAAAAGGAGTAAAATTGATTGTCGCTATATATATAGGGTTGAAACATAGTCATGTTTTGATTTTTCTGACATCTCAGTTTATATTTCGCTCTGCTTAGGCATCGAGCACTTTTACCTGGCTAGATCGACAACGTCTTGTTTTGTATATATATATAAACTGAGAGGTCAGAAAAATCAAAACATGACTATGTTTCAACCCGACAGACCTGTTTCGTAAGGTCCGAAGACCTCACACGTCAGGAGTTTCTTTATTCTGCGCTGAATAACAAATTTCCAGAGCACTCCCACTATTTAACAGATGAATGACATATATGCCAGTTTATATTTGTTTTTGTAGAAAGACCATTTGTATGTTTGTTTTCTTAAGAAACCCATTAGTATGTTTGTTTTCTTAAAAAAAATAAGAATTTGTTATTCAGGGCATTTCTGTGATGTTCACAATGTTAAGCAGTTTAATTATAATTAATTAAAATTTATAATTAATAACAAATTTTCTGGTGGTACACTGTAGCTGTAAATGCAATACAAACGATCATCTCGCAAACCTAAGATTCAATCAAAGATCACAATACACAAATTAAATTAGAAATTAAACTCCCCCCCCCCTACCTGGCGGCTAAACAAGAAATATTTTATTTGACCCTATTGAGACTCTTTTCACTTCAGATCAGTATGAGCACATTAATATATATCACCCATATTGAAAATAGATGCTAGCAACTGACCGTTTCTTGGGATTGTTCAATACAATATTTCTGACTCTATCTTTCTGGGTACATAGGGTAAGAGGTTTTGGTTCTGACAAAGACTGCGACAGAGTTCTTGTAAACACAAGGATCCCCTGGGTTGATAAAATGAAAAATCAGTAAACTAATGATATAATTTATTTCACAGCCCTAACGTTGTAGCTCCTACATGTATATACATTGTCAATTGTAGTTATTTTAAAACAAATAATGCATTTTATGTTTAACAATAATTATTATTGGACAAATGAATGTTCACTGTATGCAATAGAGGCCAGATGACCAGCAATTGATGCGTATTAATGAATTACGTTACTCCCTGGTCAGGAACAAAGCCTTCACAGCCCAAGATGAAGTCATTGCTCTTTCACAGAAACGTCACCGAGTGCTTCACAACCATAAGACATGTACACAACTTGTAAGCTTCACAGGATGACAAGAAATGGTTAAATGGTTATATAGTGCAAAAACCGAAGGTGTCGAAATACAGGAAACATAATTTTGACAGCGAATGGATTTTTAAAACATATTTGATGTCCAGCCTGGACTGAAATTAAATTTAGAGTTTGTAATCCGTTTTAATCTTCCCCAATTTTAACCATCCACGTTCCTTTGTGACTTATTATCATCTCTATTGTGTTTTTCTACCACGATAAACGGTTATTTTTAGATTTCCTGTGATTTGTGGAGAATTTGGTAACATCGCAAAAATGTCTTAATTAACCGTGATATAGCCCCTTTAAAAAGACTTATAATGAAGAAATAGTTAGTAGTGTAGTTCAAAAGTGGTCATTTTTTCCTGCGCGAAAATAGCCACTTTGGTTTATCTTTTATGTGATAGGTAACTTTCCCTGGCGAAAAACAATTGTGTCATAACTTTACACCGTGTGAGAAATTTATGAAACCGTATCACAAGAACAACAACACTCTTCATCTGTAAATTCAATCTTTATTTTTGTTTTCTAAAACCAATTGTCAACTTGGAGTGTTAATAAATTATTGTTGTTGTTGTTGAAGAATTGAGCTCCAAATATCAACTAGATAATTGCTCGGAGTGAGCGAAGCGAACGGAGAGCATTACTAATCTTGCAGATCTTTTCAGCGGATGCATGAAACATTACACATGCACATGCGCGAGATTTTTATATTGCAGATGATTTCGTCGTGTGAGTTGTCGGTTTGGTCCTTATCGTATATCGTCGGATCCCAATCGGGACCAATCCGGACATTCGAGACATTTCCGAATATTCCGGACACCGTTTTCACGAATACGCGAACGAAGAATGTCGCGTTACCTCGTGGTTGGAGAAGGCAGATTTCCAAATTTATATCGGCTATGCGTAGTCTAGCGAGAGCAAGCGAGAGCAAGCGAGAATTTCAAATTTCTGCTCTCGATCGTCGTTTGTGAAGCTATTTAAAAGTCATCACAGTTTTCATAGTGTGTTGTCAAACTGTTCTCGTCGAAAATAAAGAAGATGGCAAGAAGTTCTATGTCACCATATTTTCAATATTATTATTTGAAGCAGAATTTAGTGGCTTCGTGGCTCTGTGGCTCTGTGGTTCTGTGGCTTCGTGGCTCCGTGGCTCCGTGGCTCTGTGGCTCTGTGGCTCTGTGGCTTCGTTGCTCTGTGGCTCTGTGGCTCTGTGGCTTCGTGGCTCTGTGGCTCTGTGGCTCTGTGGCTCTGTGGCTCTGTGGCTTCGTGGCTCTGTGGCTCTGTGGCTCTGTGGCTTCGTGGCTCTGTGGCTCCGTGGCTCCGTGGCTTCGTTGCTCTGTGGCTCTGTGGCTCTGTGGCTTCGTGGCTCTGTGGCTCTGTGGCTTCGTGGCTCTGTGGCTCTGTGGCTCTGTGGCTCCGTGGCTCTGTGGCTCTGTGGCTCTGTGGCTCTGTGGCTCTGTGGCTTCGTGGCTCTGTGGCTCTGTGGCTTCGGTATAAATCATTTACTTAACCGTCCAAAACTCTATGTTGAAAGTTTCCCAGGTGACAGCTGGCAAAGCTACATTACTGAAATGTCTCAACCACAGACATGGTGTGATAATTTAATTATACAAGCTGTATCTAATGCATTAAATTGTTTGATTCACATAACTGACTCTGTTGATTGTTCACCAGAAAAAGTTATAACTCCTTCTTTTGTTACTCCAAATTTGGAAAAAACTGTCCTTTTTTTAGGATACATAAATGGGTTACACTATGTCTCAGGTATACATCAGAACAGCTTTTCAAGAACAAATTTGTGTTTTCAAAATGTGAAAAGAACTCATCGTTCGTTCCGCTCGCTTCAAATTCAATGCGTTTTGTAATGACTCACCGCATACACATAGCCTGCCTCTTTTATGTATTTTACTCCGAGCATTCACCTATCTTTCAGATATTGCTAGTAATAACTGATGTATTTTAAATCTCCAAAGTATAGTTGTCGGTGATACGGCGCCTGCATTGATCCGTAGAGTAATAAAGTCGAACTTCAAGTGGGCATCGAAAATCTGCAAACAGTAATGTAGCCGATACCAGGCTGTTACTCTCGTATTTCTTCAAAATTGTGAGTTACTGCAATTTCAAGTAAATTGTGATGTCTACAAACAAACAAAAACAAAAAAGAGGAAATAGTTGGGGTAGGAGAGAAATTGAAGAAATAGTTAGTAGTGTAGTTCAAAAGTGGTCATTTTCTTTTATTTGCAAAGTTCTTGGCGTTTAATTTCTTTCGTGATGCCTGATGGATGCAGACAGTAGACAGAAAAGTCAGTATCATTCGAATTGGTCTGCTTGTCGCCGATTGGCCCAAATAAAACAATCAGAATTATTTAGGCCTATCAGCGGCGAGCGCAACTGTTGCTGTTTGGAACTAGTCATTTAAGACTAGACTTCCCAGACTTTTAACCGTTCCCCTCTCTTCCTTCGCCCGACGGATTGCCCCTGGGTCTCCGAAAAATGGTCGCACATTCGAGTTTATAGTTTATTGAACAACTCCGACCCTAAACTCGCTTCCAAAAAGCTCCAAATCACCCCAGATAACACAGAAAACACATGCTGGCAATATACCACTATTTTCTCTTTCATCAAATATAAAGTCTGGAATAAGTTTCTAATTGTCCTCAGCTTGTCTTGTTTGAAAGTTTCAATGGTTCTTGAGATAAAATGTTTGGGATAACCTGCATCAGAAAATTTCTTCGTTATGTTTGTGAAATTTTTCCTGCTCCGTGTAGATCCCCAACAATGCACCATTTGCACTCAAGCACCATTGAAACTTTCAAACAAAGACAAGCTGAGGACAATTTCCAGACTTTATGTTTGATGAAAGAGAAAAGATTTCCCTTCAACTCCCCTTTTGTCAAAAAATCAGACACTGAGCACGAAATTTATCAGGAAATTGAATTCATTCACGGACAACAAGTTCTCTGTAAACATTTTGTGGCAAACAAGATAAATCAGAAGTCTTTTCACGCTGAAGGATAAAAACCAACATCTTTCACATGTTGTGTTCATGCAGTAAAAATTACATTGGGGAATCAATGCGCAACTTCGAAGTTAGAATTAGTGAGTACAGTGACGCCACAGATAACACGGAACCAGCTCGGCATCTAAAGAAATTTCCGTCGCATGAGTTCATATGGAGAATAATTTTTAATGCACGAGGAAATATCAAACGGAAAGTACTCGAAGGCGAGATAAACTAAGACCACAGTTAGGATCGCAGTTAGGATCACAGTTAGGATCACAGTTAGGATCACAGTTAGGATCGCAGTAAGGATCACAGTTAGGATCACAGTTAGGATCACAGTTAGGATCACAGTTAGGATCACAGTTAGGATCACAGTTTGGATTACAGTTAGGATCACAGTTAGGATTACAGGACCTTATGCATATGCACTAGATAGATAGATAGATAGATAGATAGATAGATAGATAGATAGATAGATAGATAGATAGATAGATAGATAGATAGATAGCTTTATTAATAATTTCATTGCGTTAGTAATGTTGCCGCCAACATTGTTTTAAGAGTAGCTTTTAAATCATGTATGTGATTTGCTTCGCATGTGTGTCCTGTGGAATCATAAATCTTTCGAAACAATCCCCAAACGCCTGCGTGACACATCCAACTTGATCGACGTGCACGCCTTTTCTGGCGGAGCCACGCATTTTCACTGAGAGATTTGCCGTGGCAATAACTGGGTGCCCATATTTTGCACTCTTTTTCAGTTTCATAAGTGTAAAATCGAGGCAAGTACGATGTGCACTCAATTAGGTTTGAAAATCCTGGTAATGAAAGAAGTCGGCCTATGAACTGAACGTAAAATGCGATTGAGAAATTTTGCTTGTAAGTGCGAACAAGAATTGTTGGATAGGAATACAGGGATGCCCAACGGTAGTGGTGCTAATTGAGCAACCACGTTTACGAGTTTAGTGTCATTATAAAACACAAGCGGGCGTAAGTTATGGCTTAAGACCATAGGTCCTGGGTAAAAAGTAACTTTTTGTCCTACGGTATCAAAATTTCGTGATGTGCCGTAGTTTACACTAGTTAACGCTAATGTTATCAATAGCATAAACATGGTAAATGGCAAAGGTCCAGTTCACTTGCTATCGTTGCTGACTGGTATTCGCTGTAGTCTGCTATACCTATAGGCATTAGAGAAAAACCATTGTTTAATTTCCTATTTTCTTGACTAGTTTTAATGCTCTCAAAATGGCATGTCGGTAACTGTGATATAGCAAATATTGTCCTTAACGATTTATGTGTATTCCATCCGATAGGAAAATTTTTGACATTGGCTGATGTAAAGAATTATGTTGCCAGAATGTGGCAGCATATGTAGTTTTCAAACTAAAAGTAAGTAATCTGTTTGTTTCAAATACATTCTTGTTGTAAGTTGGTACTGCAGCGGGAATATTTTGTCTTGGAAGTATTTGACATACTGTGATAAAACGTAATGAAAGTTGGTCTCTAAAAACTTTAATTTGTTCGTTCAATAATTCAGGCTGCATTGTGGGATCAGTTAAATCATTTGAACCAATTTCAAGGATAATTATATCAGGATTAAGCGATTTAATACGGCTTAGATCGTACTTTTCAATTTTGAGAACTGTGCGTCCTCCTATTCCATGATAAAGTACTTCCACATTACTGAAAATTCCAAAATTGGTAGTAAGACGAGAGTCTTTCGCTGTTCGTAAGTAATGATCAAAACGGCGTACAAATGAGTGTCCCACTATCAAAACACGCATCCTGTAATTGGAGGTCCTTGGGTTGTCATTGGCTGTTTGGATTCCTATTAATTAGGAAACACCAAATTAGGTCATCATACGTTGTAATGACACTAAGATTTATTTTGTTTTGCCTTCGTCTTCTTTTGTGACTTTAGAAAGTTGTCAAATAGACGTTTGTCGAGGATATTATCCTCATTTTCCCAAGTTGCGTCTGATTTGGGATAAAATGCCCATTTCACCAAATACTCAACTCGGCCATTGCGTATTCTCTTTTTGAGAAGTTTTTCTGCATTGAAAATTTCTTCATTATCGATGAGCGTGTCGCTGTTGTTTTGGCTGCTAATTTGTGCATGTTGCTGTGCATGCTTTTGTGTTTCTATGTTCTCTACTGATTGCTTCTGCCTAGCATCCTCACTTGCACTAACTGGTGTGGGGACTGGGAACTGGGTGGGCTGATCTTTAAGACTGATGTCTGAAAGATCTTCAATATTCAAATATGGTTCATCAATATCATCATCTTTAGGAGGGGGTATGGGTCTAGCATCAGGATCAACATAGGGTTTCATTCGGTTAGCATGAACCATCATCGAAACTTGACGATTATCAGTTGTGCGTAGTCGATAATGTACTGGTGACATCTTTTCGACTAAACGATAAGGTCCAAACCACAATTTTGGTTTGACCTTGGGGGTATAAACCCAGACTCGTTGTCCTACTTCGAAAGGCGGGTCTCGCGCTGTCTTATCATAATATGCTTTCATTCTTTGTTGTGCCCTTTGGATGTTTTCTCGAGCTAAATTATGTGATCGTTCTATTTGCCTAACTATTCGTTCTCGATGTTCAGTAATTGATGATGACATATCTGTTGGTGCAATAAGGCTAGTGTCTAATGGAAGACGGGGTTCGCGACCATAAAGCAACTAAAATGGTGAATCGCCTGTTGACTCATTAATTGAAACTCGATATGCAAATAGAACTGAAGAAATGTGAAGATCCCAATCTTTTTGGTCTTTACTTACAAACATAGCTAGTGAATTCGGGATTGTAGCATTATATCTCTCAACCAAACCATCACACTCCGGATGATAAGAACTTGTCGCCACTTTTCTAATGCGAAACAATTTGCATACTTCTTTGACCAAATTCGATAAAAAATTAGTCCCTCTATCTGAAAGTAACACTCGGGGTGCTCCATGTCGGGAAATAATTTCGTCAATCAATAATCGTGCAATCACCGTTGCTTCAATCGTTGGAACAGCAAATCCTTCCACCCATTTGGTTAAATAATCAGAAAAAATAACAATGTATCTATTGCCTGAATGTGTAACTGGAAATGGACCGAGGCAATCAACAGCCATTCGATCAAATGCGCCCTCGACAGGTATTGGAATCAGTGGAGCTTTACGTCTATTCCGTGGTGTTTTCTTCATTTGACAATCAATACATGATTTACACCAGTGTTCACAATCTTTAAACATACCTTTCCACCAATACCTAGTTCGAATTTTTTCATATGTTTTATGAACACCTAGGTGGCCAGCAGTTACGTCGTCATGGCAACTTGTCAATATTTCATATCTTAGATTTGCTGGAACAACTAATTGTGAATGTGGGCCACCAGGTCCATTCTTTCGAGTATGATTTAGATGATAGAGAAGATTGTCTTCTCCCATATAGAACATATCACTGGTTAAGATAACTTTTCGTGCAAAATGATCATTTTGGGGTAACATGTCGGATTCCAAATAATTAATAATGTCACGTAGGCTAGTGTCACGCCTTTGCATCCGGTACAATTTATCTGTTTGCACTCCGGGATTATCAATTGCATTAAGTTTACATGTACCATATGACCTTCTCGAAAGTCCATCAGCATTACCATTAGATTTTCCTGCTCGGTGTCTGATCTCGAAATCATACTGCTGTATAAGTAATGACCAACGCGCTAATTTACCACTCGGTTCGCGAATATTCATTAGCCATCGCAAAGCATGATGGTCAGTATGTATGATAAATTTTCGCCCAAATAGGTATGGCTGATAGTGTTTAAAAGCCTGGACTATTGCTAATGCTTCACGTTCGGTAGCGCTGTAGTTTTCACTGCAAAAAAAGCCGCGTTTGCTCTGATGAAAATGAAGTTAGAATTCGAATAAAACGTGGCATTATCGCGCAGTTATCACAAATTTTCAAATTGAGAGAATTCGCATTCACCCGAGTTATCATTGTTAAGAATTCAAGTAAACGGACCGTTTAATAGAGTTTTACATGCTATTTAATTAAAAGCGAATGCTGGTAATTCCGCATTATCATGCAAAGAAAACTCGCGTTTACATACATTATGCTGCGTTAGCGAACCGTGAGAATGACAAGCGAATTCAAATTAGAGCGGCATTATTTTGCATTATACTGCGTTACCGTACTGTGAAAATCATCAGCGAATTGAAAATATCTCGCATTTTCTCTTTGGAAAAATTCGAGTATCACCCGGGTTTGCCCGCATTATGTTGATACAGTTTATGCATCTCGAATCTCAAATTTTATGCGGGTTCGAGCGACACGCGAATTCAGTATAATCTGGCTTTTAATTACATTCTTCCAGCTTGAAAAATTCGTTAAAACTTACGTTATAAGGCATTTTTCCGAGGATAATATTTGACTACGATTTCCCGTTTGCCTGAGTTTTCGACATTTTAAAATTTGTTTAACTTCTCGATTTATCCCAAGAAATCAAGCGGATACATCCCCCGTATTGTTGTTCACAGAAATAAACACACAAAATGCATTGCGATCAATCAAAAGTAACTTTATTTTGTTAACAATTTACTGCAACTGTTCATATTATATTACAATAACAACAACAATTTGTTACCAAAACAGTGTCACTGTTCATTCTGTCACACGATTGAACAAGCAAATCTCACTACCTTACTACTACTATATTGCACTGTTAATTCTAGTTAGCAGTATTTTCTATAAATATTGGCCAAAATTGATAAACAAAACTCTAAACGGATATTTCATCCAATGGCAATAACGGCCATTAAAACTGTAACATGTACTATCAATAAATATTGATATTTCAATATAAACCAACTCATTTATGAAGAAAAAGATGTCATTTCATTCAGATCAAATAACACTTTTTGAAAATCAAGTCTTGCACTTTCAATAATTATTTTTTTCGAAATTATATTTGACATTTTAATAGTTTTTTTTAAAAAAGCATTTAAGGTACGTTCGATAGGACCCATTGCAGAATTATTATACACTTCTCCTATTTGAAATTTTCTCTCAAATAATGCACCTATCAATGTTTTCGGGGGGGTCGGGATTTTGACAGCTTTGGTCACCCCAGGGGAGTGGCTTTTGACGCAAAATGGCTGCCCCCAGGGAATAAAATAACAGTAAATGTATGACAACTTGACAAAACATGTGGGGTTTTTGACAAAACATGTTGGCCTTTTGACAAAAATATTGGACAAAATGCCAAAATCCTCACCCCTGCCCGCCCCCTCTCCTCAGGATAACATTGATTGGTGCAAAAAAAGAAAGTTATATGTGCTAATGACTAAATATACGGGTAATACAAAACTACAGACTTGGTTTTGATTGATTGTAAAAAAGTGGCTGATTCGGAAGATAAAAGTGGAATTTAACAGTATAATTGAAACAATAGCAAAGTACCCATTATACTTAGGAGACATTTTGGGCCTCCTTGAGTGCCCAGCTTAAATTTCTTGGTACTTTGCTATTGTTTCTCGCAGACTCATCGCCAGGCTTCCGATGCTCAGTCTGCCTCTTCTCGGCAGGTGTCACATTTTTGTTTCTCCTTCTGTCTAGGTCCTTAAAAAGTCACTAACAGTGTCCGAGCGCCAAGCCAGAGGCCTGATGGATAATTCAATGGTGTCCGTTTCGCTTTCCTCCGAGGACATCATTTCCATTGTCAAGGTTTCATACAGCTTATTTTCTTTCTCAGCATCTGTTACCACCCTCTTCCTTGATGCTAGTTTCTGATGAATACAAAGAAAAGAATATATTAAAATTTGTGACATATATTCTCTTCTACTTTATTAGTATGAGGCAAACTATTTTTGCAATTTACCAATAGCAATATCTTTACTACTTCAACAAAACATTTAATTTCTGCTATAAGTAACTCAACTACTGCTAGTTGCTGCTAATATTACTGGTCCCATTAGCACAACTTTCTTCTATTTACTATTGCTTCTACTATCGGTACTTCTACAATTGCTACTGCTAACTACCACCATAACCACTGCTTCTAGCGTGGTTTTCATTAACCTGCAAAATAATATTTAGGATAGTACTAGTGCTTGATTAATAATTTTTCTGGTCATGTTTTAATTAATAATAATAATTGCAACTGAAAGATGCAAGCAGACTTTTCGTTATTATTCAAACATGAAGCAATCCTGCATATACATCAGCGAATCAGTGACAAAATACTATTTTATGTTGTGTGGGGGTGCCCGATATTGGACAGGTCAAATAATTTAAGGAATTAGTGATACTATTGCAATGAAATATGGTATTTTTTTATTTTAACATTCTCTTATCTTGATGTTTTCTTGAGAAGATTGCTCTCTATCTTAAATTAAACTGTATGCTTTTTTTTCACAGGTTAATGAAAATATCAAACAATAATTGGTTTTACATTTAAAAATTAAAATGCTTACCCGTGCTTTGCGCTGGCAACGTCTTTGAATCTGATGGTAGTTGTTCAAAGTGCCATCCAAATTGCGTTTTTCTCTCCCCTTTTGAGTCTTGTATGTTGCTGCAATGGCATCTGCAAAAAAATTGTTTTTGTTAAAACACTTTTCATTAATGCCAGACATTTTTTCCTGTTTTACAAAGACTCTGGTCAAACATTTTAATGATCAGCTCGGCATTTATATATTTTTTGGATTTCAATTAAGTGTAGCCTGCGTCGCAGACTGCCACATCTTTTGAAGGATTTGGCGGTCTGCGACACAGGCTATATTGAGTGGTAAATGTTGAAGCATGATTTGATCTATTATGTAATTGCAGTTAAAAAGTCCATGTCTTTGCTACCTCCAACAATAATTAATCATCTTTTTTTGGCGTACAAGTCATGGAGAAGTTATTGCCCCTGTTTTATGGACTAGCTAAAAACTAGCCTGCGAAGCAACCCTCGTTTGGAGTGATATGCGACGTGTTCCGTTTTGCAGTGTTTTGACTGTGCAAAAAAGGCAAAAAGGAATGGGGCGAGGAAAGGAACCGAGGGCCTGCCGCAAGCGTACCCTATTTTGAATTCCGCCCAGTTTTTAACGGACAAAGGAAGTAAATTCAAAGCAGCTGTCAAAACACGAAATGTACACGTGCAAGAAAAACAACATTGACATTGAAGAAAACCGAAGCAAAGCCAAGATGAGCATAAACATAAATTATTTGTGCCGTGTATATAAATCTTTTCAGTGTAGGGCGTTTGGTTTGGGCGAGTTTGACGGATAGAATTCCCAGATCATGATCAGTGAAAGTTAATGCAGTAATCCGGATTTCGACAATAAAGTTGTAGCTACCGTACCGGTAGTTGTTTATAATATCGGTCTGGCCTGGCGTCGCGAGCCAGAAGACAGGAAATGAGGAATACAATTTCTACGACAAAGAATATTGACATACACAGATTGAAAACTGCAGCAAATGTTATAAACATACATAAACAGTTAATTCCTGGCTTGTTAGTAGCGCTGAACCGGGTTGTTCCACGCTTTACTGCCTGGCGTCATTTTCAAATAAACAGCTGTTGGAACATCGATTTAGAACTCTTGTGTTTATAATGGCGAATGTTGATTCAAAGAAAGTCTTGGCTGAATGAGAATCTGTACGACTGTCAGGATAAAAATGGCGTACATCCCGGCGTACATGTAGTCAGCATACTATGAACTCAATAGCTGTGGCAGCATGATGAATTTGAACCATTTTATTCCATTGTATATAGTGTGTCTCAAACACTGTACTCGTACAGTCGCTTGGATTTCAAAAGTGTCAGTCATGTCATCGCCTTGGCACGTCTCGACCAATGGGAATTTTTACAGTCAGATTCTGACTGTAGAAATTCAAAATAGGGTACGCTTGCAGCAGGCCCTCGGTTCGCCTCCTTGCCCCAGTGCCTTTTGCTATTTTCTGCGCGGTCAAAACACTGCGGAGGCACATATCAACTCAAAACGAGGGCCTGCTTCGCAGGCTAGCTAAAAACTTGACTTATACACCGAGAAATGCGGTATGTACAGATCATAATCAAGTTTTAGAACAAATAGATCTATATATAGCATTTCATTTTGTTTATCGGTTTAAATTTTGCTTCATATGTACCTTTAATGCGCCTTCTGTTGCATCTAGAGTCTTTTTGCAGATCCTCGACAAGTAGCAACTCTCTAGTCAACAGTTCTTCCACATTTATATTTTGTCCCTCGTTGATCCTATAAGGATAATATGGACAGCAACTTAATTACTAAACAAGCACTGCTACAATATACTATATAGTGCTTACTGCTACTGAATGAAAAATTCATCAGCAATTTATTGGCTACAACAAAGCTTTGCGCGCAGTTATGTCTCTAGCCAGTCATAATAAGAATTAAAATTAGGAATAAAGAATTTGTTATGATCAAAGAAAACATTAGCTAGTTTGCAGAATTATCAGTCAAGAAAATTAGAAAACAAAAGAAAAAGATTGAAAACTGTTACTTAAATAATTGTATGGATAGTTGAAGCATTTTGGCATTTTAAAACAAAATCAATCATTCCTTTATATTTTTACTGTTTCAAAAGATGGAACAAAATTTGCCTTTCAGGAGAAATACCCTCACACGGAATGATGAAGGATGTAATTTGCAAATAATTCTGGTGTAGCTATTTTCTTTGAAATACTAATCAGGTAAAGTAAAGCACTGTTATTTAGCATCTGAAGTTCCACTCAGCTAGAAGCCAGCTGGTCAAAGGGAAGCAGACATTGCGCAGTTCTTTACTTCCCCCTTCAATCTGTTAGTGCTACTTTTTACGGGTATTCAAAGCTCCAGCTACAAGGATCACAGTGAAATTCGAAACAGACCAACTGTGCGACAGTCCTGTTCCTTAAAAAAACTATAAATAATAAGATGCACTTACTTTTTGGTTGTAACGGATTCTTTAACCAGTTTCTGATTAATTGGAGTGAGGTCTTTGTCGGCTTTGGCATAAAATTTAGTGTCGGAAAGTTGTTTGACGGCTTGCTGTTAAAACTTTTTTGACCCCGTCTCTCTTGCACCTATTAAACTTTCTTAACCCCCCTAAATTAGGGGACAAACTTTTCTTTGCCCCCCCCCTTCCATTTGCCAACCCCCTAGAGAAAAATAATGAACAGTCAACACTCTCTTATGTTCTTGAATTTGCAATCTACAAAACATAAAGATGCTGGCCTGCCACTGTAACCACAATTCATAGTGTTTACAAACCCTAAGAATTTGGATTTATTATATCGATTTCACTCTTTAAGTCCAGGCACATTTGAAAACTAAAGGTTTTTTTTGGGGGGGGCGAGCTTGCATGTGACAGATTTAGGTTTGCATTGTGGTATAGCCTATAGTTCAGCCGCCATCTTTTGTTTGGCTGAATGAATAGTCGGTGCCAAAGCCGAAAGCCTGTCGTAAAATAGAACCATTTGAATATATCAACAAAAAAAATAATCGTCCTGGACACATGTCGCCCTGTTAAAAAACTTAAAGATTTGGAATCACAAAACTTGTGGCATTATTTGACAAAATGTACGCAACTGACTCACCGAGAGGTCTGGAATTCTCTCAACTCGCCTGCGGCTTCTTTCAGATTCGCCCATAGCTCCAGCTTCCCTGCTTGACTCCAGTGCGTCTAGTCGCTGGTTTATCGCTGCGAAGCCATCTTCAATTTTTCTGGTCATTGCTTCTTCGAGAGAGTTGATGCGGGCTAACAACTCGTCCCCCAAAGAAGTTCCGTTTCCTTCAATTATTTTGACAGTGTCGGCAATTTCCTCAAGTCCAGCATTGCTGCTATTCTCTACTTTCCTTTCTAAATCCCTTAGCTTCGATAGGATTAGCCGAAGATCAGAGGGATTCGACGCTGATGTGGCCGGCATTTTTACAAGAATCACGGTAAATGGTTATTCGCAACAAAAAGGACAACTGCAGAACACTGTTCATAAAAGCTCCAAAGTCCAAGGCAAATTTGTGATCGAGAACGTGACTTGAAAGCGACGGTTGGCAATTTTGGCGTCTCTTTGCTGGTTTGTGATTGGCTCATTTGATGGACATTTAGCTGTCATGTCATGCAGTTTTCCAGTGTCAAGCAAATTTTGATACATCTGCGCACGCGCAATAGCAGAGTTAGTCCGGATTTCCCGGTTTCTTGTATGTGACTCGAAACGATGCGACTGTGATCAACTAGCTTTTCAAAGCAGTGACGAATCTTCTGAAAAACAAGGTAAGTTAACTGTACGATATGAAGCAAGCTGACGTGATGTAACTGAATGTATTTTTTTTTAAAACAAAACTGTGCGTTTTGTTGTAGCAACAAATCTTGTGCCCTCGCGCCAAATTCCCAAACCGTGAACAAGTTCCCGCCAAAGAAGCTAAAACCAGAGAAGACGTAACAGTCCTGAGAAGTTCACCGGCTAAACTCGAGTGAGGTACTGTCTTTTCTTTGTTCGTTTATAAAAAGCATAGCGTATTGAAAGATCTCTTGCACTGATGTCACATTGAAAGAAAAAATAAGTTGAATAGGCCCTTTCACGGTTTCCGGCGCCATCTTGGTTGGGGGGCAAACACGCGTAAAACTAAAATTACAGCAAATGTATGGGAATTTCGTCGAGTTTGGGCCTCCGTAACTCAGCTCCAAAATCTCAGATTGCGATAAAAAATATATTTTTGAAAAGGTATTTGGCTTAAGAATATTTCCTGTAAACAAGAAGAATCAATTCGAGCTATAACTCTCGCAATCACAGTTTTAAAATCTCGTACAAATCCTTCTTAATCAGTTATTAAATGCGGCCTACACGATTTAGAAGGATTTGTATGAGATTTTAAAACTGTGATTACGAGAGTTATAGCTCGAACTGATTTTTCTTGTTTACTTGTGTTAGCTGCGAACTTCCTGTATAAATGGTACAAAAAATTGTGTTCATGTCTTACACAAGTCAAGTCTTGCACAAGTCGCAACCTATCCAGGACAAGCGTTTTGAGCTAGTCTTAACTTGCACGCGCCTTGCGCTGGCGTGGTGCAGTTCACCTCTTACGCAAGTCGCGCCTTCAGGGTTCGTACGGGTCATGGAAAACTTGGAAAGTCATGGAATTTAGAAAAAAAATTCCAGGCCTGAAAAGTCATGGTATTTTGATAAGGGTCATGGAAAGTCATGGAAAATTAGTATATAATCTGGTTAGGACTGTACAAAAGCAAGATGAAAAATAAATTTAAAAAACCGTTACTTGCACAGAAATGTGGAATTGAACTTGCCATGACTGCTCTTTCCATTGGGTGGCTTTGAAATATTTCTTGTGTTGAATATATCCCTATTTCCACTCAAAACAAATCTATTGCCTACACTTAAAAAATCTTTGTTGTGAAGGTATCACTGGCCAGGTAGCAAATTTTCATATATCCAATAATGTACAATTGCAGCGTTGAATGGGTAAACACCAAAAGCAGACACGCAGTGCGTACGCAAAGAGAAGAAAGAAGAAATTCAAAAATGAAAAACAACCTGCCTTGCAACAATCTGAAAAGGAGGCAGTGGAACAGAGCAGCAACACAGAAAATTGTCAGGAAAAATCCACAAATGAAAATAAGAACAGTGATTTATTCTATAGTTATGAAAAAGATCCTCTTTTTATTGCCTGGAACCGCCATCAAGAGAAATTTATAGAATTTAATAGACTTCGGCAGGGTTATGTTTAGCGATTTTTGTATTCAATTCCATACTAAAGCAACTCGATGATGTCAATGTTATTTTTTTAATATTTAATAAAATATTTGCATACATCTTGCTCTAGCTGTGTATTAGCAAACGTACAATACATTCAGTGTTCTTGCCAGTTGATAAAAATGAAAGGGCACCCTTATTTGCATACCAATTGTTCTTGCGCAGGAAATTTTTTATAATGTTTGAGAGCAACTGTTTACATTAGCCATCATAATTAATCAAATTTACTTCAAAATATCCTTGTACCTTTTGCATGGAAACCTCAAAATGTTGATATTTTACTACGGTTCTTAATAATTGTTACAATAAACAGGATCACAAAAAGGACAGGACGCAGAGAGAAGTAACAGGGTGCTGCTCCCTTTAGGCCTAGCTTGAACACTGATATTATTAATAAAAATTAGGTATGTGCAATTATTAAATATGGCTGATAAACTTCTCACGCCCTGATTGGATAATGTATTGCATTATGTATTTACTCATGTATAATACACACTTTTTTGCTTTGAAATGGCCTTCAAGGTCTGGGTGCATATTATACACAGAACCTTGCATAAATTAGTATTAAAATTTGTATTGAAACAACGGGAATTTCTTGTAGAAACTACTAGTAAGTAGCAATGAAAGTGCTTCATTCACATGTAGAGTCGATTTAATAACTGTTTTAGTTTCTAAAAAATAATGAATCAGTTTCAACAGTTTTAAGCACCAGACGGTCTGTTTGACGATCAGCTTCTTGTTTGTTTACAAGCCAAAATGTCCACTGGAGTGAAAACAGCAAAGGCAAAAGCAATATCTCAATTGTAGCTGGAAGAGATACGTTTTTGGTCAAATTCAAATATCATATGATTATGCCAACTAGTCGATGGTGAGTCAGATATTGAACAGCTCTTGACTAGCCAGGTAAAGTACGTTACATTACAGAAGCCTTGCTGCCACTTGTAGTGTCTTGTAACAGTCAGAATCTTATAGCTGGGTGTGTTTGGTAGAGTGACTGTGGTAATGACACAGAATCTTAAAGCCTGACATGCCTGGTAGAGTGACTGCTGTTATAAGTTTACTGCTGGTTGACTTGCATTGAACAAATCTAATAACCAAAATAGATTAGTTTACTTAGACTATATGGTAATAACTATGAACCTTTTTTAACTTTCCGCAACACTGACATATAAATCTATTTGTAATTTTGAAGTATTATTTTTCCAGGGTAATGCACCTTTTAGTTCAGATTCGATGACTCACCAATGTTTAATATTATTCACACAGGATTGTTTGTAAAAATGAACTCTGGGTCTCGAAAACGCAGAAGACAATAGTGTGCCAAGTGTGGGAAATCATATTCACATTCTTGGTATAAAGAACATAAGGACAACTGTGGATCTAAAAAGGTCAAAGCCAATGAATCTCGAGCTCCCGACTTCCATGAGGGAAATAGTTATTTTGAAGACGACTCTCCTACTTCTGATGTTGAATCTACCTCGGAAGGTCATGAAGACTACACAGAAGAAATGTTTAGAAATGTTGGGCCTCAACTTCCAGATAACGTTGCTTCTCAACTGGCAAAGTTGCTAGAAGAGCAAAGATTTGAAGAAGAGGATAAGGAATTCTTTGAACATCGGATGGACGATAATATTACTTCATAATCTTCGCAAAATTCTGGCACAGAAAATGAACCACCTGCCACTGAAGAATGGGATAACCTAGAGGATGACAATGATGTTGAAAATGACTTTGATCAAAGTAACACTGAGTCTTTTGAAAGCAATGAATTGGCAAATACTAAAACAATTATTCCCTTCAGTGTCGGTGCCTAGTAGAAAGTATTCACCTTGCCGCTTCGCGGCTCTGTAGAATACCCTCCACTACTCGCCTCCACTTCAGGGAATAAATGTTAATTATTCTATTGTGAAATAATTTTCCGGTCATAGCTTACACTATTCTACGGCAGTTTGCCCCCAAATTATTTAAATTGTCATTTTCTCGCTTGATAAGAGTGTAAACATTTAGCTAGATGCAATTAAGAGTAGACAATTTTTATCTCCATTACGAGTTTGAAATAAAATGTAAAATAAATTTGTTAAATATCTGCATTCTTCGTTTCTGCTTATTTAATCGCCTCACTTTCAGTTTCTTTTTCATCCTTTTTAAACGATCATGTATCGAACTCCTGCATGCCATCAGAAAAGTTTTCCCGTTTCCAAATTTGCAAAAACATATTTCGGCGTGAAATGACCATTTTGTTTTTAAAAAAAAGTAAAACGTGTCTCTTTAACCACATCGATGCCGCTTTTCTGTTCCCCGAGATTCACTATTTATAGAGCCGTTTTCGTATGAGCTCGAAACAACGAAATGAAATGACAATGACAACTGATGCGCGCCTCTGATTGGTCAAAAAGCAAATTCTCGCGCGCTTTATTTTGATTGGTCAAAAGTTTCATCGTGCGGTTGGCTAACAAGAGCGCTTACATAAAAATGGCAAGATATTCTCATTCCGAGTTGAAGTCTCGGTGACGATTCGAGTTTTTGGAAAATAAAAATTGCAGCAAAAACTTAACTTTTAACCAACACCGGTAAGTCCGGTAACGGAGTGCAGGGATGTGCAGTTTCTATTTTAAGGAAATTTGAAATGATTTTTTAATAGTTCTTGAACAGCATCATCTTTTACTCTGAATGGCTGGTTCGTCACAATTTGATTGATTTTCCACAGGACGGACTGAAACAAAACACGTCGGCCAAATGAGTGGAGAGTATGAAGGACAAGTTTTGAGGCCAGTGAATAATTGTTTAGAGTTTTATTGATATGAAAATGCGATATTATGTCGAGCGAATGCGCATTAACTCGAATTTTCACCAGCGTATATTACTTAGGTCAAACGTCGTATTATCTGGTTATAAAATACAAGATAACGGCAAAGAAAATTATGAATTTTAACCACACAAAGAAAATGCGACAAAATGCACACGAAATTTGACGTTAAAACGAATTTTAACCAAGCATGAATATGCGAGATAACGAATAAGCTTTATGCGAGATAATGCCTCTATAACGCAATGAAAATCTAGAATTCGGCTTACGCACCCGAACGCGTTAATACGCAGCATAACTTGGGATAATCTGCAAATTCAAAAAATGACAAAATTCGTGCAAACGCGGCTTTTTTTGCAGTGTTTTCTCAGCGGGTGATAAATCACGACCACCACAAGCAATTGCTACTTCTTTGCCATTTTGAATTTGGCCAATGGCAATTCCAATGGCATCAGCACTTGCATCAGTGAAAACATGAAATGGTATCGAAAAATCAGGATATGCTAATATTGGAGCTGAAACTAAAGCACGCTTGAGCTTGTCAAATGCATCTTGACAGTCTGGGCTCCATACAAATTTTACTGCTTTCCGAGTCAACTTATTAAGTGGACTCGCAATTTGAGCAAAATCTTTCACGAATCTTCTGTAGTAATTAGCCAGGCCCAAAAAACTCTGAATGTCTTTCACATTTTTGGGTACGAGAAATGTTTGAACGGCTTTGATTTTATTTGGATTGGGTCGAATACCCTCCGAAGACACTATATGGCCTAGATATTCTACTTCTTTCTCTGCGAAATGACATTTGCTAGGTTTTAATTTAATATCGGCTTCTCTAAGACGTTCAAAAACTTGTTTTAGGTGTGTCAAATGGTCTTCAAATGTTTTTTGAGAAAATTATAATATCATCCAGATACAAAAGGACAAATTTTCCACGAGAGACCTCGAAGAACATGCTGCATTATTCTCTGAAAACTGGACGGTGCATTACATAACCCAAATGGCATAACTTTAAATTCATAAAGACCCTCGTGTGTAACAAAAGCAGTTTTCTCTTTAGAAGCAGGGTCGATTTCTATCTGCCAATAACCGGATTTTAAGTCGAGCGTTGAAAAATAGGTAGTACCATGTAACGCATCTAGGGTGTCATCGATCCTAGGTAACGGGTGGCTATCTTTTTTCGTGGTCTCGTTAAGCTTCCGGAAATCTACACAGAAACGCATTGTATTGTCTTTATTTTAAAAAAGAACGACTGGAAAAGCCTAAGGGGAGACTGATGGTTGAATAACCTTATCAGTTAACATTTCTTGTACTTGCTTATCAATTTCTTGTCGGTTCTGGGGAGTGGTCCGATAAGGACGTAATTTGATTGGCGTATGATCACCAGTATCGATTTTATGACGAACTATCGATGTTCTACCTAATTCAGAAGAAGAATATGCGAATATATCCCTATATGAATCAATAAGATTTGAAAGTTTCTGCTGTTGGTCAGCACTTAAGTGTGATTTATTCAGTTGTGGTAATTTGGAATAATCGTTATAACCAGGAGGTGGTTTGCGAGTCGAATTAGCTTTAGTAGGATGATTAGGCTTGTCTTCAAGCTCAAACGTTGAAACGTCAGCATCAACCTCTTCAAAAGTAGCTAAATTCGCTCTTCGGAATAGTGTAACTGGTTTTGATGTTGGATTAATAAGTCTAATTGGCACTGTTCCTGAATCAGATACTGTTACCAATTCTGATGCTCCGTAAACTGAGTAGCGCTCAGGGAGCCTGTTATTTGCCGATATTAATCCAATGGTTCCTTTGCCTAACTGCAGCTCTAATTTGGCATTGATTACAGTTTCAAAATGTGGATCTAAATTAACTGTCTTTAGAACATAAACGGTAGTTTCCTCAGAACTATCATCCTCAACTAATTCCGTCGCTTGCACAAAAGGTAACGAAAATTCTTGTGGAACGATTTGTAAAATGCCATTTTACATATCAATATTACAATCAAATTGTGTAAGGAAATCACGCCCTATGATAGCAGTGTAGGTAAGTCCATCGATCACATAAACATCAAAACTAAATGTGTGACCCTGAAGTACAATTGGAAGTTTTACTTTTCCTTGGACTTTTAGTGAATCCCCACTAACGGTCTTCGATGCTTACAGCTTCGTCGCTAACTCTAGTGTGTCTATTACAAAGTTTCTCAATGATATTTTGTACTCTATAATGACGGGTTAATAAAAATGACAACAAGATGTTTGTTATTGTCCATTGGCTCTTGGTCCTATATTTTCTTGACCCATTAGCAATCTACCCATTACTATATAATCCAGGTTTATTACATCCTGTTCAATATAGATATACGTGACACCATATCTTATCTTAATATTAATGGTTATTTACTTTGGTTGTCACGTACATCATGAACTTTATTTTATTACGTTCTACTATAAACGTAGGGTCTTGTAGATATAGTTTCTCAGTAACCCTACTTATTATTGCTGGACTGACAGTCACAATTAACGAGTGTAAGATGGTTCGTTATTTGTAGAGAAGTAGCTGAAACGTGTTCAATCACAATATCACCACATTGAACACTCACTTTTTCTGCCCAATTCTGTTAATGGATTTCTTATTCCTTTTCATCCGAAATGCTTCCGTACAAATATCAGATAATCCTTTTTATGTTCTATATTGTGTTTAGACATCATGACTCTCGGTATTCTTAATCTTTTCCTGTTTACTCGTGTACTTCTAGTAAGTTCTAGTTCATTCTAGAAGATTCAAATATTCAGCTATTTCAAGTAAACTCACTATTGCGAGTATCAGTCCCTTATTTGGTTACAAACTTCAAACATACGATTATACTGCATAACACATGCATAAAAGAAGTAATGGAATTATACTTATCTAAATCTAAAAAGCTTTCTTGAATAAAAATGACTTGATGGCTTTTTGTGGCTACTGCTGATGTCAGCAGTAGCCATAATGCTATCGCACGAAAAGTAAGTAATGTTAGACCCCGTGAGTCCTTGCGAGCTTACTCGCTGGACAATATCACCGTATTCGTAAGGTGTCGTTGATGAATCATTATAAACTGTCGAACCCGTGACCTCTGTGATACTAGTGCAGTGCTCTACTAACTGAGCTATGAAGCCGCTATGTTGGGAGCACGTCACATTAATGGGATCATCTGTGCCACTGAGTAGAATGTAATGTTATTTCGCAATTACTTAAATTGCGTATATTACTGCGACGAACATTTCACTTCATCATATATACACCGCAGTACAAACCCACGTCATAACATTACATTCTACTCAGTGGCACAGATGAGCTCATTAATGTGACCTGCTCCCAACATAGCGGCTTCATAGCTCAGTTGGTAGAGCACTGCACTAGTATCGCAGAGTTCACGGGTTCGACTCCCGTTGAAGTCCTGAAAATTTGCTCAGGCTTCTATTTCGCAATTGCTTAAATTGCGTATATTACTTCGACGATCATTTCACTTCATCGGAAAATATTTATTTTGACTGCATTTAGGCTTTGCAATCTGTTCTGCTAATTTGTAGTCTTGATAAAACAAAACATGTAGTTTTGTTATCGTCGACACTATACAACTGAACAAATCCAGTAGCCTTATACATATAGATAAATGACAAATATATATAATATATTCATAATACCTG
>JANVCH010044434.1:0-17762 GCA_025505405.1 Epizoanthus rinbou
CTCGTGTTCCTCTTATACTTCTCTCGTTCTCTACAACTTCCGGCGTGTTTATATCACAGTTTATAGACACTCGCAGCGGTTTTATATTGCTTAATTAGTCCACGAGACGTCTTTAACTGCTCGTAGAAAACAACGCCGAATCAACACAAGGTTTTATGAATATGATTGTTATACTTGACTTATTTGACCACAATGGACTGCCGACTTCTGCAAAACTGTTACAGTGCCGTCAAAATTTGATTGACGCCGCCATCTTGGATGTTTTCACAACAGCTATAATGAAATTATTAGGTGAGTTGAGGAACCAATCAAACTGCAGCGTTTGCGATATACCTTGTGTTGATTTCACTATAATACACGAATACCTGGTGTAGTAATATGTTTAAACCGATCCGTGCTTGATATACAAAAATGTGGTTGGAGACTGATATATTTAAAACATCTAGAAACCATTAAAAGTCTGGGGTTTTTTTAACTTAAAAACTACTTTTCGGAATTTGCTGTGATCTTTGTTAGAGTGAATGCAAATCAACACCAGTGGAAGAGTACGCTATTTCCAATCAGGGAATTAACGCGAACAGGACAGAGCCGGAACGTTCTTAACAAATCCGGAACTGATAAAAAATAGTTGGGTCAATATTTAAGAACAGTTGGGTTCTTGTTGTTCTGTTGGTTGACTGTAATTTTACATTTTGTCTATTAACAGACTAGGATAATACGTGTAATGATTTATAAATTCACTTCTCCAAACATCTACTGGGTATAAGCAGAGCTTATCCCAATACATGGTGAAAAATAGTGCATTCAAAGAATAGAGGTGTCGTGATGTTACGTTGATAACCACGTGAAAATACATAAATGAAGATATTAAAACTGAGAGATACAATCCTTTTCTTGCTGTAGACTGACAAGTACCTTAGGCATGTTGGTGGCCCTAAAATTCCTAAAAATCCCTAAATATTTTCACTAGCCCTAAAAAGCCCTACTTTGCTGGCTTTTTCCCTAAAAATCCCTACTTTTTTTTTACGATGGCTGAGCGCGACTGATGTCATTGAAAGTGCTTGAAATGGATTCTACATCTGCTCTAGCTGGACGAACTACAAGTTTCTTTGTGGTGTGGTTGTCCGATGTAGAATATTGATCATGGGAGGATCCTTCAACTTCTATCAGCCTCTGGTGGGTGACGGTGGTGCCAGTGGCTAAAAGTTTAATGACATTGAATCCATTTCAAGCATTTCAAAGACAAAATTTGCATGATCCCTTTCCAGTCTAAGTCATTAATGCCATTTACTAGTACTTCATTGAGTAAGTAACTTTCTGTCCGGGTACCAATGGTAGAAATCTAAGATGAATTGCTCGTTCTATCCTAAATAAAAGCCCTACGATAGCCTTATATTTTCCAACCATTTATCCCTAAAAATCCCTATTTTGCAGGGAAAAAGCCCTAATTTTATCCCTAATTTGTCACAAGGTGGCCAACATGCCTCTCAACATGCTATAACGTTTACAGTGCGACTACAGAAACCGGGGTCACTTGCGAAAGAGCAGCCAATCATAACACGACTTTTAAACAATGTAATTGGAGTTTGCGGTTTTGATTCCAGACAAACCACGGGAATCGCTCATTTTCATTGGATAGTTTTGCGGTTTGAATATTTCAGTCGGCCAAATCAAAGTGACCCCGATTTCTGTAGTCGCACTGTAACATTGGACGCTAGCATAACGTTGTCTGACAATTCTTATGTTTTACTACCATTCTGGTTAGCATTTCTCAGTTTTTCATTTTCATCGAGTAAACAAGTACATAGCTACAAACACCGTAAACGTCTGATAATACATGTACATCCAGGGCTTATTCTTGTTCAAAAGGGTTAATCTCTCCAATTTTATAGGGATTTTATATTACCTTTCGGCTAATAGACTTATTTTCGGGGATAGCAGGGCTATTGATCGGAATTTTACGGTAACACTTTATGGTTATACTGGCAGCAAGATAATATAACGTATTTAGCGGCATGTTGTTCATACATGGAGCCACGAAGTCAGATCTGGCCGGCCCAAGAGAAATGCATCTCGCTATTGTTGATGGAAAGGCATAGTGCTTTTCTATTTATACATGTAGCATTGTTGTTATGTTCCAATAGAATTATTCTGCCTATAATAATAATAATAATAAATATGCATTTATATGGCGCAAGTTCAACTAATTACAATTTTCGAATGCGCCTTACATTATATAAACTAATACCAGTTCCAGTGGTTAAAGTGTTGTAGAGAATTCGGTGACAGACTGACTATACCTGACAAAAGGGAAATTCCCCGTTGTATTCATCTGAGTGCGAACACCTGACATAGTAATATGGTAACATGTTGCAATTGGTGTAATGAATTAATAATTTATTAAGCAAACACAAAAGAAAAAACAATACCGTGACGTGTTTTGATATGTGACGAAGAACCGCTGGGTTTCGCGTACGTTGATTCTCAACCAAACTTAAATTGTTGGAGAATCTATATTAGACACCCAAAATAATATTTTATCGCACACCAAACACCTCCAATGCGTTTAATAAATTTGTTGAATTTATTACAGATGAAGAAACGTATGAAGTACCAAGCGATAGTTCTGGGGGAGGTGAGTCAGACTGAGCATAGTAAGATTGATTAAGGCAGTGTAGATCATGTAACCGCGTAAAGGCTCATTTACAACCAAAATGCTGATGTGTCTTACAGTTATCAATTCAAATGGACTTTGTATTCTAAATTATTGAAATGAGAAAATAGAAAGGAGTTACGTTCTATTAGAAGTCATTACACAATTAATTTGGCAAACCTAAATTGTGTTTGAGAATTCCGAATTTGTCAAGAGTTGGTCTAGTCCCCCCTCTGCCACTGGACATGCCACGGTAGCTCAGTGGTTAGAGCGCCTGCCATGTGATCGGGATGGGTGGGTTCGATTCCCGCTCGAGGCAGTTTGGTTTTTTCTTCATGTGTTTCTTTTCCAACATCTGCACTTGTCTTCGTCTGCACCTAGCATGTCAGAGTTTAACCTCTATGAAAGTCTATGAAACTAATATGACATTGTTAATGGAGGAGTGTGCTTGTGAACTCCTTGCTAGATTTAGGATGGAACTGGGCTTGAGAATAGAGCTCCGTATACTCATGTCATGACAAGAAATGGCAGTTAAGTGTGTGGATTCAGATACATCATCCATAGGTCCACATTGGTCAGTGGTACATCTAGAGAAATCAAACACTTGCATTATGAGTTGCGGTTGTACACCTGTAACTGGTGGATACACATGGTCCTGCTGGTATTTAATCAACGGTGCAGTTTATATTCCACATGTATTCAGACAATGTATGTTTGTAAATATAATTTGTGATTATCATTTAACATTTATTTTTTCCGAAAACTAATAAAGAATGGATCTCTTCCTTCCGAAAAAATTGGTACCACCACTTCCGCTGGTCATTTTAAAACTCGATTAGCTAACCATTTCCAATACCATTTTACAATAATTTATGTACATCTAATTTTATATTAAGTTTTAGATTTTTATATTTAGCGTGATATCCATGACGTTAGCAACCGAATAAAGAGAAGATGGAGATCTAGAAATACACGTACAGATTGACATGAACGTATAATCAGTAATCAGTATAATCAGTATAATCTGTTGATTATTTCAAACTTTTCTAGAACATACTAATTAGTACACAGCATTGTCGAAAAGTGCTACATTTATAAACTGTTATGTTTGAAAAAATGTATCAGATCTAGTCACTGCAATTTCAACTTACCCTATCTGTAATGTTTATAACATTCGACCAACTGAAAGTTTTTTATACATTGTACAGTACATGTTACATGTATACAATACTTTATTTCACTCAGTTGAATTCTTTTTTGGAACAATCGCGATCTGAATTCGTCACAGGTGTTGGAAAGTTAATAATTTCACGTTGTTCTTTTGTTTTGTGCCAGGTGTACATGTACATTGAGACAGTATCTTTGTTGAGTGATAAATTGTTCTTTTTCCGTAGTAATCCCGACTCCATGCTTTCTTCTCATTCATAGTTGGTACATGTAAATAGCTCTATAGATGTGACTAGTGAGTGTTAGTCCCGTTGTTTGTCTGCTCTGTTGTTTACAAGCTGTTTGTCATGTAATATTAAGCGCTTTTGTCAAGTGCCATCCTACTGACTAAATAGGCATTGTATCATTCATTGTTATTACATTATACTGTAATTTAAATTGCAAGTAAGGGCGGTCATAAGTTATATTGTTACATGTATCTGTTTGCTTTTAATTAATGAAACAATTAATTAATTAATTAATCCATTCATTCATTCATATAAAAACCATTCCCATGACCAGAGCCTACATGTATGTGCAGTGTCTGCATGTTACTACAAGTTTATTATATAGAATGTTATTTGCCACATGTCTGTTAAAGTGCTCTTTATAATTATTCATTTATACATGGCTAGTCTTTGTGAACATCTTTTCATATCAAATATAGTTACACCGATCGAACACATTCCCTTTAATACTATGTGTTTGTACTTGTTGTACACTGTAATGAACGTGTAAAGATAGCACCTTGCTTTGTAAACTGTATTCTTCATGGGGTGGCATACTCCAGACTGCGGCTATTAATTCTAATTAGAAACGTACATTGTTGAATATTATTATTACACGTAGTTACTCAGAACAATAAATCCAGTGTTTTCCTTTGCAGACTATTCACAAGACAGTGCAGAGGCATGAAGGATGCCTATTAAAGGTGTGTATAGATTCCTTGCTTAGTTTCTGTAACATGCACATACAAATCTGCGAAAAAATACAACCTTTGGAGCAAACGCTAATCCCAAAGCTATTCCTTGACTGACTGACTGACCGACCGACTGACTGACCGACCAACCGACCGACCGACCAACCAACCGACTGACCAACCAACTGACCAACTGACTGACCGACCGACCAACTGACTGACCGACCGACTCACTGACTGACTGACTGACAAAGTGCATGTATAAACCATTGGGTACTGTGCAGTATTCGATCAGTGTAAACACTGTTCAGTTATGGAGTAAATGGTCTTTTGAATGACAGTGGTAACATGAAACTGTGGAGTGTTTGGCTAGGTTGAATACTAATGTACTCGCACATAGACCAGGATACTCACGAATGAAGTCAACAGTACAGGTAGATTAGAATAGAATCAGTAGTGTTGATGCTATTGAATGTGTATGTGACTGGAGTATCCAGCTGAGAGTAAAGGTGGGTTATGAATTCATAGGATCTGGGATTAAAATTGTTGATCAGAGCTACATGTATGTTCCTGACAATATCAGTACTGCAGAATGGGCCCAGAATGACTAACATTTTACTGACATTAAAACAGAGATCAAGATTTTGGGGATGGAAGAAGTTCTGGGTGGTGCTTGAACGAGGAGTGCTGTCTTACTACAACAAGAGGTAAGATTTGAATCATTTTAGAAGCTTTAAAACATCCGCTTTCTACAGTTCCCTGTCATCTGCAGTTGTTATTACTCATCATTTGCTCTCCTCCCCAACATTCCTAACACATCCCAACATTCCCTATCATACCCCAACATTCCTATCACATCCCAACATTCCCTATCATGCCCCATCATTCCCCATCATTCCCTATCATGTCCCATCATTCACTATCATGTCCCATCATTCACTATCATGTCCCATCATTCCCTATCATGTCCCATCATTCACTATCATGTCCCATCATTCCCTATCATGCCCCATCATTTCCTATCATGTCCCATCATTCCCTATCATGTCCCATCATTCCCTATCATGTCCCAACATTCCTATCACATCCCAACATTCCCTATCATGTCCCATCATTCCCTATCATGTCCCATCATTCCCTATCATGTCCCAACATTCCCTATCATGTCCCATCATTCCCTATCATGTCCCATCATTCCCTATCATGTCCCATCAGGGATAACCTATTCTCAATTTAGACACCCAAAAGACAGAACAAAGTGTCTCCATATTATATAAATTGGGTTGTTAATTATTGTTGTTAATGTTAACCCTGTCTGGGCTGGGGGTGAATCGCCCCCACGGACATTATATTGTGCCATTTCTAATTGGTACATCCCATCAACTTGAAACTTTCGGACTTTCCCCAAAATTTATGTTTATGATTGACATTTCTGTCAAAACCTAACTTTACAGAAATTAAAGATGTTGCTTAGCAAAGGCCAAATCTGTTTTTTAAAAAATTAATTCCAAATCAATTAACAAAAATCGAAGATGGCCACCAAAAAACAAGACGCCATCTTTGTGATGTCACATGACGTCATAATTTAAATCGGTAATCGCCAATATGTACATCATGGACTCCGAACAAAAAAAATATTCTACCTTGTTCTTGTGTAAGTATTGTGTAGTTGTGCCAGTTGGATTTAAGGAATACTGTTTTATATTGTATCTAAATCTTTTCCATTCACGATGAGTAATTTGCTGCTAAAGAAACGTTTGAATTATATTCCTCTCTCCCTGTAACGATATATTTAGAAAGTAAGTTACAAGCATACTAAATTACTAAGGTAAGTACATGTATTTTGCTCCTCCAGAGCTGATGCAGCTTCCGGTACCAAGAGACAAGGCTTCAAGTATCTGGACAACGCCAAATTCTCTGTAAGTTAGAACTTACAAGTATTTACAAACTTAACAACGTTTAGATTAGTACAGGAAACATCATCATCATTCGAGAAGAATTAGTGCAAAATACCACGAGTATTTGATGAAAGTGTCAGCAATACCACAAGTGGTATTTTTCATTAATTCTTCGAGAAAAACGGTTTTGAACAAGATTGAAGCAGATTATGGTAATGTGTTGCAAAGATAATTAGTGTACAATGATTGGTCCCAAACGTGTTAAGACTCGACGAACTTGCTTGAGCAAATGTTTTCCATTCAGAAATGCAGTTTCATTTTGATATTCTTTAGCTATACAACATAACGTGTTATCTTCAGAAAACATTCTTTTTAGTTTTAGCCGTGAAACGTCCCCTTTAAGATATTGATTGCTGATAAAATGTTGAACTTATTTTAAGAATTGCGTTAGAATCTCAACACAGATGCGTCTGGTCTGTGGTTTTAAATACCGACGTTATCTCGTACATTGTGTAGATGTCTTATAATAATAATAATAATAATAATAATAATAAAAGATTTTGGAGAATCCTACAATGTCTCGATCCTCTTACAGATAAATAGTTGAATCTGTGTGAATTCTTTCTGAACTTCACTCACCATATCTGGAAGGTACCATCAATTCTTAGCAAGTAGGTTTTCTCTTGTAGGTACCACAAGATGAAAAGCACAAGATCAAGATTGAATTTTCCGACAACACTGTTCAGATATGGAGTATCTCCCCAAGCGATCAAGCAGCACAGCTTCATCGACAGGTATTGTGTTATCACATCCCAACCCTCACCTTCACTTCCTCCCCAACGGGAGACATGTTGATCCCAAAACTTTTACGAACAGTTGTTTTCATTTGTGCAGGGTTCATGCGGGTCCTCAAAATTCATAATTTCATTCCTTACATTTTGTAATAGAATTTGACGAATCATATATCTCCCTCAGATCCTAAAAAATATTTTAAGACTGCCCGGCAATGCATACAATATAAATTGCGTTCAGAAATACAATGCTTACTGTAACTGAATCGTTAACTTTTACATGAAGGAAATTATTGTGTTCCTTTGGACAAGAAATAGTCCTTAATAGACCTCAAATGTACAAACCATAAGGGTATCAGTATATTTAGGAAGAACCTGCATGAGAATTATGTAAATATCTAGTTTATCTGCATTATGGCATCTCATTTCCTGTACTTGAAAACCATTTTGAAATTTGCTAAGCAGCGTCAATTAAAGTATTTAGTACTGTATATAATTATAACTTTCTTTAATCTTTAACCTTTAAATATTTTAATTACCGCTAGCTAAAGCTAATAAAGGTAATGGGTTGGTAGCAAAATTAACAATAAGTGAGTAAATAAAAAGATAATGAACAAAAACGGAACATTATAAATTTTAAGTTAGCTACATTTTCACACCCTTTGTTATTACAATATACACTTATTTATTATGTATTGTATAAAATAACATAATAAGTTATTAATGAAAAATAACATAGCAACACATGCACGTGCAGCGCACATCCACCAAAATAGATTTATTGCTTCCATTTCAGCGATGGCTCAATTCTCTCCACGAACACTGTGCCTTCAGCACTCACTTTGTTAGTCAGCCTATGCTACTGGTGGACGAGTACGATGAAGAGTTTGTTAGTCTGGGAACAATGCAGGACACTCTCAAGGTAATATTAACTGTTATAATAATAGCAACTACATGTAGCCAACACAGTCTTTGGCAAGTGTTATATAGAAAAAGAAGATTTGAGGAACAGATTAACGAGAGGTTCTGATCCAGTTAGATACATAAATATTGTGGCTATAATTGCTGCATTCTAATGCTAATGATTTTAATGCATACTCTGTGCTGTGTTTAGATGATCTCTGGTTTTGCCAGTGATCAGATGCTCATATTCATGATACTCTTCTGCAGGATCAAAACATGATACCCCTGTGCTCGTTCTATTTAATCTTGCTATTGGCAAACGCATTCTGCTTTTTGTAGATCGGCCTTCATCTAATGAAACTAGTTCCATCGAAATTTTAAAATCTGAAATGGACATCTCTGTAGACGTAACCTTTTCTTCATATCGCTAATATTTGTACAATGTATAGAATCTTCCTAATCACTTTAAACAGGTCCAACATTTCATAATTTTGCGTACATGTATGTTCCTTAAATCTTGGTCATTTAATATGTAATTTCGATGTCAATTTCGAAATTGTTTATTATTTAATATGATTTTTTAGAAGCAACAACACCACACTAAAATTCGAATGATTTTACGCTTCAGGGCGCTACGGCCATTTGGAATTAATGTAGATTTAAAATTTATCTTAGCATTCTTCCATACATAGACTCATATCTCATTTAGCATTATGTAGCAATACTATCATACATGTATACTGTGTTTATAGATTGCGACACGTGGATCTCATGCACCGTATCAAAGAAGAGACGTGAATTTAATTGAAATGTCTGGCCTGTTTTCATGTATACTTGTATTTGAATATCACTAATTGTCATTATCGTGGTGGTTTGTTGTAAGAGTGCACAGGCTCAGAAGCAGCTCCTGGAGCAACAGATCGCAGCAGCAGATGCACTCATCACAGTTTTCAATGACTCTGGCAAACCATCAGGCAGCAAAAGTAAGTTGCATACATTTTGTTTATGACTGGACAGACATGATAGAGCTATCACTGAGCTCTTCACTGTAGCATGTTAAGCCACTCTCGATTGTAAAATGTTGAGCTACTCATAACATAGACAAACCGTATTCAGGGTTTGTACATGTATGCCTCCTGGAATAACCTGGATTATGTTCCCTTCCTGGAAATACGTGGAATATCCTGGAATTCTATTCTGACTTTTCGAAACTCCTGGAGAGTCAAGTAAATCGATCGCAATGTTTTATACTTTCAGTAAAATTTTACAAAGCCACAATACTGTAGATATGATCATACTGTTCTATACCCATGGTCCTTTTGCCCATCGTAATATACGAACCAACCCTAAACATGCTCTTATAAACCAGACTAGTACATGTATATGAAGACAGAACTCGCCCAAAACATGGTCACAGTACATGATATGTGCACATGACTCTCTGTTCCTTTGCTTTAGCCCAGAGTTGTGTGTGTGTGTGTGTCAAGTAATCCTATAGCTGACATAGTAACTCTATTATGTATACATGCATGTATTATATTAACTCGCTATAGTTGTGAAGCTACCCAATATCCTAAACCGTCTTGTACATATACCCAAGTGTTTTGCCCTATGCACAGATTCCGTTACATGTAGTCTTGTGTAGTACAGTATTTGAAATCACCCTAAACACAGTCATAATACGATATAGACATTTATTTACCTCACCGTATAGTATACATATACAATACACCAATTCTTTTTATAAAGGAATAAAATAGTGTATACATTCTTTTTCAGGTCATTTATCTTCAGTGAAAGTCAAGTTAATTCAGTTAATGGCCTCTGCGAAGGACATGTACTCATCACTGGGTCATTGCTTAGACCTGTTCTCACAGCAGGAAGAAGTAAGATTGTTAGAGTGTAATTGTTAGTACCATGTTGAAATAGTTTCATCTACTTATTGGATATCCTGGTTGGATTTCTGTGTTTGATAGGTTTTGGAAGAATCGGTAATCTTTTACTCAAATCTACTCTAACAGCTGAGGAGTGTGAGCATAACACAGTGCAAACCTTGATGTTTGCAGTAGAAGCCCAGTATTGGTGGAGATCTTCTAATAAATAAATAATAATTAATAATAATTGTTAATATTTATACAGGGTGATGCATGGGGTGTAAAGCTCTGTTGTGAGTGTGGCCCCGGAGATACCTGCAAAATTAGCAGGGATGTTGGTGGCCCTAAAATGCCTAAAAAACCCTAAATATTTCCACTTGCCCTAAAATGCCTTACTTTTTCAGGTTTTCTTCAATTTTTTCCTAAAAATCCCTATTATTTGTCTTTTTTTCCTGATAATTGTACATAACTGGTGTCATTGATGCCAGTGACTTCAAATTTCAATGATATCGGATCCATGTCAAGCACTTTCAAGACAAGATTTGCATTATCTTCTTGCATTCTAAGTCATGAATGCCATATACTGGTATTATATTTATTTTATTTTTTATTTAAAGATTCGCCCACAGGGCAGGTGTTGTACGATAGGACACAAAGTCCCCTTTACGATACAATACACCACTTTCCACCCAATAAAATGTCCCAATTAACCCAACCCGTAGAAAATTGCCCATAAGAAATGTAAGTAAATATATTTCTGTTTGGACACCAGTGGTAGAAAGGTAAGATACATTTCCCAATAGTGTTCATTTCTTCAATGTCTTCATACAAACTGATATGTATATTATCTTGCTGTATTAGAACTAGATGTATGCAGGGTTCATATGTTGCCTGGAAAGGGTTTTTCTTTTTCTTTAAAAGTACTGGAAACTGGAATTTTACGCTGACTCCTGTCCCTTATTCTTCTAGGACGTTATTTTTAACTTTGCGCTTTGGTTGGGATCAGTGACTTTGAAATACTTCTGGAAATGGGTGTAGCTCAGTTGGTTAATGTGTGGCCTTCAGAGCCCACTCTCGGTGACCTCAATGTCTGTTTCGACTTCTCTCTGTTCCCTGTAGCTTGGGTTTTAAGGTGTGCACGGCACCATCGGCTTCCACTGATACCAGCTTTCACAGCTGATGGAACTTCCAATGTTAAATAAAGACACTTTACCATTACCTTTCAGGAAAATCTTGAATACTTTAAACTTAGAAAGTGCACGAACCCTTGGCAGTATGTGAATCGCCATCTTGTGGCACCTGGTAACATTTCTGTACGTAGCGTTTTATTGTGAATATAATATTGTTGGAATGTTGTTCTGTCACAGTTACGGAGATTGCAGCTAGACGAGGAAGTGGAGAAGAGAAGGGTTTTGGAGGACGCTCTCCACGTCTTGGCAACTGAACATCATGCACTTGAATGTTCAATAGGAGTTCATGAGGTGATTATTATGACCTGTCATATGTGGTCTCTCAAAGGTATAAGAAAGACCACAGGTAGACGTTCTGAACCGTCCTTGCAACATATAAGAGATTGTGCTTGAATTGTTACACTCTGTGTTTTGTTCATGCGTTAATACATTATGACATGGCACTCGTTTGTCTGAAAGTTGAAGTTGAATTTATGTTAATGAAGCAGAATGTAAAC
The DNA here is from genome assembly GCA_025505405.1 of Epizoanthus rinbou. Taxonomy (NCBI): domain Eukaryota; kingdom Metazoa; phylum Cnidaria; class Anthozoa; order Zoantharia; family Epizoanthidae; genus Epizoanthus; species Epizoanthus rinbou. Next base: position 11,932 of record JANVCH010044434.1, read on the forward strand.
AATGACGTCATCTGAAATCCTCCTATATGTTGCGACCTTAAAACTTCACACGCACAGTTAACAACGTTTCATTTCTCGCAGCTTATCCAGGGCAGCCGACTTACTTTAACTAGTGACACTGATGAATTCTTTGATGCTGTGTCGGATCTTGCTGGTTCACCACCTGATGACTTTCAGTCTGACAGTGATAATGATGATGGAGACGTTTATATCCCAACTTTCGCTCAGAAAAAGAGTTCCCGGGAACAACTAGTAGAAGAAACTGCCCTCAGAAAGAGAGGCTCAGATGACACAATGTCCAAAAGAACTAGGGGATCAGACGAGCTCATGGCAAGAAGTAAAGTGATTGGGATGCGACGGAGTACATCGGATGGTGGTCTTGCAAGCATGGTAGATGCTGAGGCTGCAAGTAGTGACATACAGAAAATGAAAAGCAAATCAGAGTCAGATAATATTGATGATACTACAAGTATTATTATACCTACTAAAGAGCAGGACATTCAGAAAGTCTTAACAAACGGTGGTCAGCAGATCGTCAAACCATACAGGTAAGGGGCGGAGGAATCACTTTATATATTTGGCACTAAAACTTGACCCAGTTCAGGGGAGAAAAGTGGTGTCAGTGGCTTTTGCAAGCATCTCTAGCTAAAAAAAACATTTGGAGAGGACGTGCTTGTATAGTGAAACCATATTTAAATTTGTAAAAACATGCAGACTAACAACGTGTGAGGAACTGTCATTAATGGCATATCAAATAGCGTAGTTGACAGGTTTGTAACAGTTAATAACACCTATATAGCGATAAATGAGAGTCAGAAAGTAACCTTATTTATTGACTTCTTTTGTGAAAGTCTTTAAGACACTACTGGGAGTCCTTTTTTTAATAGAACACATTCCCTCCAAGGTCTAATACTCAAAACAGCCTGTGGGCGCTTCATTATGGCTTCCAACACAAGGCCACTTTGAGTGTTCGTTATTGTTTTACTGTTTGGAATTCTCTGGTGGAAGATGAAATTAGTTATTAGTTATGGTTGCTAAAGAGCAAATGCCACAATTGATACACGAGAAAATGTTGTGACAGATTACTGAAACTGATATAAATTAACACTTGTCCTGCTGAATTTTCAAAATCCAAAATTGTCAAATTTTATGAAAATTGCAAACATAAATTTTAAGACAAACAAAATGAGTAGTCATTTTATGGGTTTTCATCAATTGCTTCAAAAGTTAGGACAGTTTTGGTTTTAGCAAAATCGTCTTCAGCAGGACGAGGATTAATATTTGGTGGGTAAAACATTGGGCAATTATAATTTACTTGATAAAAGTTGGTAACGGCGAAGTAATAAATAGACAGTGTGACAATCCCAGGAATCCAAGTTTTTTAAGTAGTGCTACTATATTATAAAGCTGTGAGTTACATTGATCTAATGTACATGTAACAAAGCTATAACAGATAAAGACTCTGTGTACATTGTCCAAATGTTTAAATATGGGAGCCCGTTAATGGAGACATATTTCTGTGGGTCTTCCCTGCCATACATGGCGAAGCTTGTAAATAAATAAAAGTAAAATACAATAAATGCATGTACCACAATATGGATCAAACTCGAACTGATCATATTTTGTGTTGGTTTATGCAGAACAACCCTACCGTCTTCCATGATATCCAGGAATGATTTCAGTGTGTGGACAGTACTGAAACATTGTATTGGAAAGGTAATATATCACTTGTAGCATCTCTGGAGTAAAAGTGTTTTCTTCAGTGTGTGCACAGTATTGAAACACTGCTTTAAAAGGTAACGATGCTCTCTTCAGTGTGTGCACAGTATTGAAACACTACTTTAAAAGATAACGATGCTCTCTTCAGTGTGTAGTCAATATAGAAACACTGCTTTAGGAGGTAACGATGCTGGGCAGTATTGAAATGCTGTATATGAAAGGTAAGATAATACTCCTAGTATTGTCTGAATAATGGTGACCTCTTCAGTTTGTTGTCGATATTAAAACGCTGCATTATAAAGGTAAGCTATCATTGGAAGCATTTCCTGAATAACGTCACGATGTCAGTTGGTATCATCTCCTGAGTAATGATGTGCTTTTCAGTATATGGAAAGTGTTAGTCCCTACAGTACATGTACGTTGGCAGTATTAAACACAGCATTGGAAAGGTAAGCCATTGTTGGTAGAATTTCGTACGTGGGCAGTATTAAACACAGCTTTGGAAAGGTAAGCTATTGTTGGTAGAATTTCGTACGTGGGCAGTATTAAACACAGCATTGGAAAGGTAAGCTATTGATGGTAGAATTTCGTACGTGGGAAGTATTAAAAACAGCATTGGGAAGATAAGCTACCATTGGTAACATTTCCTGCATAGTGATGTCCTCTTCAGTATTATGAGACATTGGAAAGATATAATAAGATTCACTCCTCGAATTTTCTGGGTAAGGCTGTCACCTTAAAATGTACTTAAATCCACAAGTAATATAATAGCATGCATAATTTGGTTTCAATAGCTAAGATAGTTGGTTCATTTCATTTAAACCAAGTTCCTTTGGTTGGAATTGTAGAATGTTAATGAAGTATTTTAGCAGTGGCTCTTGAGACGTCTACGTTTGAACATTATTTTACTAACTGTGGATTCCATCACTTCATTGCAGGATCTGTCGCGGATCACAATGCCAGGTAGGACAACATGCTGGGGTAGTGCTCTGGTGGTGTTTGATGTGTTCAAATGTTTCTGCCGCATTCCCCCACATTGTATTTGTTTAGCAATTTTGAAATGGTATTGGATGGTACCCTAAATTAGATCATGTTTGGTTGAGTATCCTACATTTGTGTTTGAAACGATTCTAGATCTTTAATTAACAGATAATCAACGGTACTAAGTGTATTATCAACCTCTATCAATCAGTCTTTTACTGATTTCAAAACTGCGTTATTACGGATGTTTGTAAATATCTATTTACTTTCTTTTGAAGCCAGTGATCTAGAACTATAACACCGTTTCGTTTTTGGAGTGCAGCATCTTCTTCAGCCTGAGTTCAAGTTAGAGTTAACATGTAATAATACCAAAATAACATTTCCACTTTAATTTATTTTTGTGTTCCTGTTCTCTAATGAAGAATGTTTAAACTATTTGCTAAAATAGTATTGCGAAATGTTTCGGATTAATCTCTGTTGTTCCACCTTAGAGGGTATCTAGTGTCCAGTGTTTACCAGTACCCATTTTGGATATGTCCGTTTTAGACTTATTTCCATTTTAGACTAGCATCAGTTTTAGACAGATGTCTATTTGAAACATGCCTGTGGTTGAGGAGAGTTGTACAAGTGCCTTCACCTTGCGCTCTCTTTCAGTTATCTTCAATGAACCCCTGACGTTCCTCCAGAGAATTGGTGAGTACATGGAGTATACGTACCTCCTTCACAAAGCGGTGACAGTCAGCGACTCCCTCGAACGGATGCAGGTTAGTTATTAATTTATGCAAGATGTAGAAACAAGAGGACTTGAAGTTCTCTTCGAGATTTAACACCCATGTCTTCAGTGATATTTCTAAGTATCTAGTCATTGCATAATTATTGTTTCTGGCCAACTGATTCCTTTGATGAAACAGAGAAGTTGTTGTTTTCAAAAATGTGGAGGGCTTTTGGATGGTTGGTTGTTGACGACAACAAAATTCACATTCGTGTTCTGTAGTGTAGAGAGCTGCTTGAATTGCCGTACTTGTGTAACATTTCCAAAACCAATATACAAAAAGACAACATAAATCTTACACGCCATACAGCTACAGACAGCTGTGTATTTCTTATGGCCAAAGGCCTTTCGACTAAACCGTCCTCACATTGATATCATTACGTGCTCCACCGTCTGCTAATAATACTATAAAGATACACTATGAGATATGTGTAATTGTTTGTTATTGTGCCAAGTCAAACAGTTCATTCCCCATCATTCCCTGTCATTCTCCATTATTCCCTGTCATTCTCCATTATTCCCTATCATTCCCCATCATTCCCTATCATTCCCCATCATACCACATTATTTCCCATCATACCTCATCATATCCTATTATTCCCCATCAGTCTCTATCATTGTTTGCTATTGTACCAAGTCAAACAGTTCATTCTCCATCATACCCCATCATTCCCCATCATACCTCATCATTTCCTATCATTTCCCATCATTCTCTATCATTGTTTGTTATTGTACCAAGTCAAGCAGTTTATCGGACCAACTTGGGTCATGTTTTATCCCACAGTGGGTAGCAGCATTTGCTGTTTCATCAACTGCCTCTAATCTTGATCGTGTTGGCAAGCCCTTTAACCCACTGTTGGGTGAGACGTATGAACTAGAGCGGTAAGGAAAGAGATTATTATTACTTTTTACTCCGCTTATCAGTCTTCTGTAATTTGCAGTTAGCTTTTGAAATGGTTATATTCTCGATTTGATTATGCAACTGATTTAGCTGAATCCAAATACTTGCAAGAGAGGGACTAGAACGAGTATAAATATCCTACGATATTGGTACTGTATGCTGGTTATTGGTATAGTAGGAAGTTAAACAACAATGTTCAACTGTATTATACATGTACGGCTCAACACTTCACTTCCGTATATGGCAGCAGGCAAAAAGCAGCGAGACCTGCTACTTTCTTTTAATAGCAAAAGGTGAAAAAGAAAATGGAAAAACAGAGTGATAATTAACTTACTATTTAACCTTTGTGTCAACAGGGAGGACATGGGGTTCCGGCTTGTGGCTGAGCAGGTCAGTGGGGCTGTGATTATTTTATTTGTGGGCAATACTAGTTGATTATTGTTATTGTACAGTGGAACTCCATAGTAGTGCGACCACTTCGTCAAATTGTTCAATGAATGAATGAATGAACAATAGTTCGGTAATTTTTCTTATCTAAACTCTCGTTAATCCAACCAAATCATTATTTTAGCAACTACATCACATTTAAGAATTTAGGCATTTCTTATCTGAAGACCCTGTTAATTTCAGCAACTCATTAACCCTAGAAAGCTTGGGCTTGGGAAAACAATAAAAATGCTGCTTTTTTGGAAAAACGACCTGGCTAACCATAACCCACTTTAAGAATAGATTTAGAAAAATCCAACGTGGATTATAATTTGCTGTTGGGAAATAGCAAAGTTTCACATATGCCACCATTACACACCAACACATTTGCTTGTTTTCCCCTTATGTCCAGGTCAGCCATCATCCACCAATAAGTGCAGTCCAGTGCGAGGCAGTAGATTTTGCCTTCCATGTCACAGTTCAGCCCAAGCTTAAGTTCTGGGGAAAAGGTGTCGAGGTGCAACCTAAAGGCATGGTTACCCTTAAACTGCCGAAGTACGTATATTAGTAATACAAACACCTATTAAAGCACCGTATTATTCCGAAAATTAGACCCCACCCAAGAAACCCTTAGGACAGGCAAGAAAGTACTCCTGTGCCCGAGAAACTATAATCTCAGTGTTTGTTGTCGTACGTAGTTGTACGATAGACCCGGCAAATCCTGAATACACTCATGCGAGCTCGGAATAGATAGGGAACCAATCAGCATCTGGCATGTTAGGAAACTACATCAATAATGGAATTGACCGTACTAAAAAGATGGCGGCTGTACATTTAGCCACAATACCTTGCGAACCTAACACAGGGAATAAACACATAGAAAGCCATATATTTTTACAAAATTCTTCCCTGTACTAAAAACATTGTGAATGCTACAATCCTGGACAAAATTGTTGGAATAATTGTTTATTCAGTCTGGCGTTTGTCGAATATATTTTTCTCTGTTACGTTAAAGTGTAGACAATGGCAGAC
>JANVCH010044546.1:0-11296 GCA_025505405.1 Epizoanthus rinbou
CTACTACTACTACTACTACTACTACTACTACTACTACTACTGCTACTACTACTACTACTACTACTACTACTACTGCTGCTACTACTACTACTACTGCTACTACTACTGCTACTACTACTACTGTTACTACAGTCTACTACTACTGCTACTACTGCTACTACTACTACTACTACTACTACTAATACTACTACTGCTACTACTACTACTACAACTGCTACTACTACTACTACTACTACTACTAATACAAAAACACTACTACTACTACTATAACTATAACTACTACTACTACTACTTTAAATACTATTACTACTACTGCTGCTACTGCTACTACTAATACTAATACTACTGCTACTACTACTACTGCTACTTAACTACTACTACTACTACTACTACTACTACTACTAAAACACTACTACTACTATAACTACTATTACTACTGCTACTTAACTACTAATACTACTACTACTACTACTACTAAAACACTACTATTACTATAACTACTACTACTACTGCTGCTACTGCTACTACTACTACTACTACTACTAATACTACTGATGCTACTCCTACTAATACTATACTATTACTACTACTACTACTAAAACACTACTACGTACTACTACTATAACTACTACTACTACAACTAAAACACTACTACTACTCTAACTACTACTACTACTACTGCTACTACTTCTTTAAATACTACTACTGCTGCTACTGCTACTACTGATACTAATACTACTGCTACTGCTACTGCTAGTACTGCTACTGCTACTACTACTGCTACTGCTACTGCTACTGCTACTGCTACTGCTACTACTACTACTACTATTACTACTACTATTACTACTCCACTATTACTACCTCTACTACTGCTACTACTATTACTATTAATACTACACTATTACTACTACTATTACTGCTACACTATTACTACTACTACTACTATTACTACTACTACTACTACTATTATTACTACTACTACTACTACTACTACTATTACTACTACTACTACTATTACTACTACTACTATTACTACTACTACTACTACTACTACTACTACTACTACTATTACTATTACTACTACTATTACTACTACTACTATTACTACTACTACTACTACTACTATTACTACTACTACTACTACTAATAATAATAATAATAAGTAATGGTAATAGGACTTATTCGTGTCGTCAAATTATGTCTACAATCATACGAGTGATAACAAAATTGGACGAGCGCGCAGCGCGAGTCCGATTTGTTTATCACAAGTATGATTACAGACAGAATTGGACGACACGAAGTCCTATTATCAATTTATTATAAAAATTTCAATTTCCGAAAAAAGAGAAAAATAAAGTGACATTGTCATTGGATAAAACTGATTTGAATTGAAGTTTCTGTCATGGGAATAACTGTGGGAGAAAAGTTCTCCATTTTGTCTTGGCCACTGTTTCTGTAAGTAAAGTGTAATGTGCGCTTTATTAGCACGATCTTTTCAGATATTGCTAAAGCCAATCTATTTTACAATTTGTTCTATATAGAGAGTAACAGTAACTTGGATATAAGTAATATTTTTAAAAATTATAGTTAATTACAAATCAGTTTCTGAGTGGTAAGATTCTGGTGATTGGTTAGTAAACCAAGAAGTCATGTTGTGATTGGTTCATTCAAGTGTCCAATTACAGGTGTCCGATAACAACGTTTTGTTATCGGATAGTGTCCGATTAATGAATTTGCAGACAAATTAATGAATAATAGAATGGTTAAAGAACCAATTAGATTTGAGGAAATTTTAATAATAAAGAACAATATCTCACGAGTGAGGCTTATTATAAGGAAAACAAAGTATCAGAATAAGACAAGGTTTAGGAAACCTAGAAAATCATATTTAATGTAAAACATATCGATATGCCACGCACGCGCGTAACATATGGAAAATATGCCACTCGGGACGTAGTAGGACGGATGTAGTGTCGTATGGTTCCAAGAGGGGTTTTGTTCTCAGTAAAGCACTCACTTCCGTATAATACAATCCTACAATCTATATTAATGATAATCGGCTTCGTAGAAAATGGGCCCTAGATGACAAGAAGTGTATTGCCTGCTGTTCTTGAAGAGCAAGTTACAAAAAGGAACTGAGCACGTGTACAAAAAGGAACTGAAATAGTGTCTTATTCTTCGGCTTTTTTTACTAAGGTAAGTAATGAGGCGTAAATGGCCTCCATGTCCGTTATAAAATAAAATTAATCATGCTGTTATTGAATTGGTTTCCAGACAGCCAATCAGTCAAGTTTGAGGTTCCAGCTGCGCCAATGAAAATGCAGCGAGAAAGCAGTAAAGCAATATTGGACGCAATACAACGATGAACTCTTTTGAGAGCTTGCGGATTTTATTGGTCGACGAAAAGGGTTTTGACAACACATTAGCAAAATAGCAATGTCGGTTTTGTTATAAATGCTACAACGCCATGCATCCTATACATTCTGTGGTCTTACTTTTTAGGGGCAAGAGGGTGTATAGGTCAAGACTAAACACGACATACTCTATCTGACTTCCCGAAGATACCCTCACTCCAACATGAGCGATAGTTACCCGGTCATTATTCCGATTAACATATCCTCTAGAGGGATTGTTATGATCGTTGCAGAGTCGTGCATCTTTGTCATTCTGGATATTACAGCCCTTGTCGGTAATGTGTTGGTTTGTCTGGCATTCTACAGAAATCCGTCACTTCGCACCGTCACTAGCAACTTCATACTGTCGCTGGCCCTCGCGGATTTAACCATGGCTGTTGTAGTTATGCCCACTGAAACCATTTCGTCCATTGCAAACAAGCGAGCCGCTGGAGATTTTGGTTGCAATATGGTTGGATTCAGCGGCAGCATTTTAGGAGGAACGTCCTTGTTAACAGTTATGTTATTGGCAGTTAATAGATATTTTTGTGTGGTTAGACCTGCGTTGTACCGTCACGTTTACTCACAGAAGCGTTCTAGAGCAATGGCAGCTTGTGCGTGGATTGTAAGCATAGTTTTATGTGGTGTTTGTTTTCCCCTAGCAGGAATTCGCTTCTATACGATAGAACGTCCTAATCCAACAACGATCATGCTGTTGAACCCTAATGTAAGCTCATTCATCTTCTATAATACTGTGCACAGTATCTACGTGTTTATTCCTAGTGTTGTAATCGCTGTATGCTATATACGAATCTATCAAACTATCCGTCACCACAACAACGCGGCAGTTGAACCATTGTCGCAACACGGACACTCTGCCTATGGAGTGGAAGAAGCGAAAATAACAAGATTAATGACAATTGTCTTGGTGGGATTTTGTCTTTGTTGGCTGCCTATTTTCGTTGCTACAACATTGTATCTTACGAAAGTTATTGATGAAACTGATACGAGATATTTCAATTGGTACTACATTTTTCCAGGTTTTGCTAGCAGTGTAATAAACCCTATAATTTATGCAACAAAAAGTCGACCATTTCGACAAGAATTTCTGAAAATAATTCGTGGGCGTTAGCTTTGCATTACGTCAATGTTCCTTGTACACAAGGTTATTATAATTGTTAGATACTTTACAATATTTCAAATATAAATATACAAATGCATATTTGTAGAGAGCATGGTGAATAAGGGTAACTGTGTCTTAAAGTAAATATTTTGTTCACCGTTGCTCCGTCTTCTAATGGAAATACGGGGAAAGACAGTAAACATTTCCTGTTCATCGTAATTATATTTTCTACAGGAAAGTGAAGGACTGTAAGGTTTTCAAGTTACTTTGGAAATAAATTTAGCCAGGTTTAAATGATAATATGTGGATTTGACTGGTGAAACGTTTTAAGACAACGTGAATATTTCTACAGTAATGTTTGTTGTATAGTACCGACTTCTAAATTCTTGCTACGTTGCCTTTTTCTTGGGGAATCAATACATAGCAGTGTTGCACACAATAACGAGGCGTAGAGCAACCAATATTTAAAGTTTGTTAAAAAATAATATTGGGACCCCTATACTAGCTACCTAGAATGATAACACATGTACAAGCGATATTAAACAGTAGTACAACGGTAAAAAACCAGCTGTGTTAAGCTTTTTTGAACTTTCTTCTTTCTTTTGTTTAGTGTGTGTGTGTGTGTGTGTGTACATGCGTCATGTGTGTATATGTGTATGTGTATGTGTGTGTGTGTGTATATATGTGTGTGTGTGTGGATATGCAGATCGGGAAGGCTTAGCATGATCCAAGAGTAAGACAAAGGGTGTATGTAGGCTTAGTTAGACAGGATTTTGTTGCAAGACACTAATCCTGAAAGGTATAGTGTTAGGCCAACGCTGAAACCTAACGTCCCTGTAACTTTGGGCGACTTTAATTGATTTAAGGCAATTTAAGGCGACTTAAACAACATACGCCAGAAAACGGATGCGACTTTAATGATATTGCATTTATATTGCGCACTTTCCATGAGAATATGTTCAAATGCGCATTACAGAATCAGAGATCGAACCGAAAGAATCGAAGGCGCCGCAGGCTGCCGCTATACGGTCCATGTACGATCTCAATATACAGTAACTTTATAGAGTAGAGAGGAGGTGACAGACCACAACACCGGCATGACCTACCATTCAAATGAAATGACGGTCCGTATGAATGCTATTAACCCTCTGAGTCCTGAGAATACCTTCAGCTACCTTCCGAACGGAGTGAAATTTCATAGCTTTCAGAACACAAGTGTGGCCAATCAAATTAGAGCTCTTGATGAGTACAATTAACGCTTTGAGTGTCTGTTAAAATTTAGTGAGATGCCATAACTATATTTAACACATAGCCAACAAAAAAGTGTGACCCTTTAAATGAAAGGCCTTGATGAGTACAATTAACTCTTTGAGTATCTTAAAATTTAGTGAGATGCCATAACTATACTCAACACATAGCCAACAAAAAAGTGTGACCTTTTAAATGAAAGCTCTTGATGAGTACATTCGGTATCATTCTTAAATCCCCTCAGTCCTACTAAGGACGTGGGACTAAAGAGATTTGGGAACTACTCGTCACATTCTTGTACCACTGTATTTCACGCAGCCACGACGAATTGCTGGCGATAGAAGACGGCACGTACGCCAACATGTGGAACCAGCAGTTGAAAGGGATGGAGAAGGAAGCCTCTGAAACTGCGTCCATTTCCGAGTCCCAGGACTACAGAGTTTAGTCATTGCTACAATGGTACACAGATTGTGTAATTTGTCTTGGCAGACTGAGGAACCTCTGTGGAGTACATACTGTAGCTGGCTAGCGCAGGGGGTTGTTATTCTTGACGCCACTCATTTTGTTGCAGTAAAAAGAACTTGATGCTTAGTGTAAGTCGTGCGTTATCAAAGACGTGTACTTAGTTGCAGCACAGGCTGCTAAGGACGCTGATAACTAGCTGATGCGGACCACTTGAAATTCAAAATTGATGGTTAGAGTAGATACAAGCTAGTGTTCTAATGACCAGAGTCTCGGTTTAAGACAAACGAGAGCTACTCTAGATACCAGACACCATTTGTGTCTCACAATCTCGGGAAATACGAGACGAACCAGACACCGGAAATTAACATTTTGGAATAGTCAAAATATGATCTATATCCAAAAACAGAAAACGGTTTTAAATGGAATATTTTGATGTTTTAAATATCACATCATTATATGTGGAATACAAAAAAATGCTAGAGCTAATTAAAACACTGTGTATTTTACATAAAGGAAAATCAATACCGTGATGTGTTTGGATATATGATGAAAAACTGCTGGGTTTTGCATACGTTAATTCTCAACCAAGACTGAGGGCGCTTTCTATTTGTCGTAATTGGCCGTTCTGGTCGGCCCAAGCAAATGGAATGGGGCAATTTAGGGAATTGGTTTAAGCCAGAATGGCCCCGCTACTGGAGTAGAAGTACTGAGCTGTTTGCCCGTTCTGGTACGAAGTTGTTGTACAAACATAGGGTGATAAACGACCTGGCCAGACTGGCCTGACACGACAAATGGAAAGCGCCCTTAGATTGTTTAAGTATGTATCAAAGGCTCCGCTGTTCTTCGTTTTCTCAACTCTGTTCTCGGTGTTTGATATGTGATAAAACACATCTCGTGGTTGATATATTAAGAGAAACATCTAATTAATAACGGTTCTGATTTCCGTTAGCAACCAGGTCTGTCTTTTGGCCGTTATAAACGGTCCATTGTCAGGCTAATCTACTAAAATTCCACATCACTTCACTCAGTTTAGTGAAAAATAGCCAAATACAGGCGATTCTGAGCCGGCTAAAATGGTGTATGGCATAGATGGAAGTGGATTTCGAATCATCAAACTTGATTTCAACAGCCTGGGTTCAGAAATCATAAATTCTGTTGCCATGAAATACCAATTGCTGTGACATATTATGCTAATTGTCTTCAATTTCATCACTATTGGTGGCTCTTTTTGTACTCGCAATCGAAGATTGAAACGATTTCTAGTCCATTAAATTTTTATTAAACATCTTGACATTGGACCTTGACAACGTCCGTTTAAAGTACTTGTCTCACGATAAAAGGCCAAGACCTGGGCAGAGACAGCTTGAGATCTATTTATAGCGTTAAGTGTGCTTTTAATGTGTCGAGTCTGGTCGTCCCGAGACAACTGGTTGTGAACATTGCTGAATTGACCGTACTAAAAATGATGGTGGCTGTAAATTTGACCACAATACCTTGCGAACCTAACACAACGAATAGGCACATAGAAAGCCATATATTTTTTCGAGATTCGTCCCTGTAATAAAAACAGTTTTTAGGACTTTTCAGTGCATTTTTATGAGTGTTTCTAGGGTTTTCGTGCGCTAAGAGTTATGGGTGAATGTACCAGCCGCCATCTTTTTTGTTATGATCAATTGATAAAGGGCGCGCTCGAGTATTTTCCCGCCTAAACTCGCCAAATTCCCGCGCCATGGCCGTGAATAACGGGAGAACTGAGCGGTTCTAATCCATGAGCAGGTCCAGTCTGACCAGAACCAGTTCAGATAGTTCTCGCGTTCTATTTGAGAACTGACTGGTCGGGTCTGCCAGACCGACAAATGAAAAGCGCTCCTAGAATTGAACTGAAGACGCCCGCGGGTGGTGAACGGCCATAAACTGAGACCATTTTACCGGCATTTGTTTGCGCTTCGTTTATTTAACAGTTATACGACGAACTTGAGTTTTATATTAGTAATTAATCTACCAGGCGAAGTCGAGTTGTAGAATTGTTTTAGTAGAAATTTTCCGTGTTTTATTCGCACAGAAACGATGATACTGTTAAAAATAAAAATAGATATTTCATTACTTAAACAGAATTAATTGTGCTTACTTAAAACAGCGTGCGCCAAAGACCGTCCGCAATCGTTGACTATCGGCTAATATCAAACGAGCAAAGAGCCAATCAAATTCGTGCACTGATTTACAATAGAACACGGCAAATTTATACTAAATAATGTTATTTAATAAAATGTAATGCAATTACAGTTCAAAACTATTTGCTATTTTAGAGATATAGCCTGTAAAACAAGCTAAGTGACTTTAGGAGTCCATTAACCACAAGAATACTTCTTTAACCAGTTTAGAACGTATCTGATTCAGTAAATGTTTTTGTAGTTTAGCACAACTTTATGTTCTGGTTTCCGTTTAATTAATATTACATAGGAACATTTGGTTCCTAATCGTGCCCAGTTCTCGACCGTAAGTACGCCAATAGGGGTTTCTTTGAGAATTATTTCGTTCGACCAGCGATGAACATTTGCCTCCATTTCATGCAGAGCGGCTCCTACGCAGACGTGACGCGTGACTCGCCCCAAGGCTCTCGCGCGGTGGCAAGTGACGGCGAATGATAGAGAAGTAGATGTGATGATACGGAAAGAGAGTACAAGGAAAGGACTTTTGAGTTGCCTGCGGAAAAGACAATACAACGGAGTAACTTTGTGTGCATGTAGGTTGGGACGAATATGCAGAAGTTAGATTGCAAAGGCCAACGGTGCTACACTCGCCTTCCAATTCGTTAGTTCGTGGTCACGTGATTATTCCAAACGACTATATGTTTACTGAAAAACGGGTAATAACGTGGATGTAAAGATTTCAATGCAGGAGTTGAATAAAAAGTTAATGTGTTCAATAACCTGTGAAACAGGCCCTCCGTGATTATTCCTGCGCTAGGGTAAGTCACGTAACTGTTTTGGACGTTAAAAAAACGGAAATTCCTCGTGAACGGCGTCCGTAAATGCCCAGGGGTTTTATACGAGCCTGTTTGGATAGTATGGTTTCAGCGGCAGTGAGAACAGTTAAGCGTGTGGTATGAATTTGATGAACGATCAGATAAGAGTTGAACAGTGAAAGTTGAAAAAGAGTTTGAGAAGGGGGACTTACTCAGCTCTTCAGCACTATCGTCGGGGCGCATTCAAACGAAATGAGATTCGATGAGAGTTGGACGAGAGTTTCTTTGACCCTCGTGTACTATCATCAGCACATAGTCAAAAGATAGGAGTGAGAGTCGATGAGAAGTAACAAATGCCACTCAACCAGTCACCATAGTTTCTTTTTGACTGTCGTCAGGGACATCACAATTTATTAAAGGAGGTCCATAGATAGAAGAATGGCCGGTTTGCAGGGGTACTTGGTCATGCTCCCCTGGAACATTTTAAACTCAAGCTCTCGCAGGTGTGTTCTCCAGCAGTTCGAGTACAACGCTTGGTGTTCAGCTGTTCCAATGTGTACCTTTCTGCAAATGCCTTCTAGAAGCGAAATTGATTACAGGAATTTGAAATGAAAAGGGATTAGTTTGGATCCTCCGAACCCCATTAGAGTCACACATAAGTGCGTAAGAGTTTAAACAAGAGCGAGAATTCGAACTCTCGCCAATTCTATTGTACCCACATTGGATTTGACCTGATCTTTTAGTCTCCCGGCCACCTTGTTTCTTTAAAGATAGTGAATTGAATGGAGTCTTTTCATCAATGCAATATATTTATCGAGTGCAATTTCGAATGGATGTGATATGTTAAAATTCCGTTCATTTGGTGTGAAAATATTGAAATGCAAATTATTCACGATCGAAGAATAATTGAATATATATCCGCTACGAAGACCTGACGTCATGGTGACGTCAAAGAACGAGGATAACGGCTAGCTTATTCAGACGTCACTCCCGACGAGAAAACGTCTGGCGAGGCCGAGAGGAACGTCTGCTCTTCCAGTTAGATGGACTGGTGTTTGTGTGATTCCACGCATGAACGTAATCGAGTGAGTGTATGAGCGCTTTCCATTTGTCGTAACTGGCCAGTCTGGCAGGCCCAAGCAAATGGAATGGAGCAATTTACGTAACTGATTTAGGCCAGAATAGTCCCGCTACTGGAGTAGAAGTACGAAGCAGTTCTCTCCTTCTGGTGCGATGTTGTTGTACAGACATAGAGTGATAAACTGCCTTGCCAAACTGGCCGGACCCGACATGCAGAACAGTAATTTTCCCCCGACCAATTATATTAATTTCAATATATAACGGGCACCCGACTAGTTGAGCTCCATATAGTTATTTCAGGTGCCCAACCACCTTGTTGTAGTTACTTTCTTTATTGTAATTTAATGTTATTTAATTTAAAATTGCTGGAAAATAAAGTTGTTGTTGTTGTTGTTGTTGTTGTAGTGATACACCTGAGAACTAAAGACCATAGTTATTAAATTGTGTTGTGGTTTAGAGCGCCTACTATGACATTCGAATGTTGTTTCTCCTCCCACCACATGTGACGCTATCTTCTTCCTAGCCTGCCAACAGGTTCTCTCGGCTGGGGAAAGGGGAACAATAAAGGCTGAAAGCAAACATGGAGGGAGGGGAGGGGAGGGAAGAGAAATTAAGAGGGTTAGTATTAAGATTCTGAATACGTCTTTCACAAAGTTCAGTAGCGTAGAAAAATCAAAACAAAGTCTAATAATAGTTTCATAAAACAGATTAAGTTTTTCTATATAACACAGCACTTTAACGAACGCTTTTCGCTTCTTCATGAGAACTTCTATAGTATTTATATTATGGATAAAGTGTGAGTAATCCGGACTTGCACCTTCTGTAAACAACCTGCGTGGTTAAGCGGTTAAGCCCTGCCACCTTCTGTACTAGGTTTTACAATCCGACATGAAAAGATCTCTGTGTTAAGTTGCTGGTCAGACCACAGAAGAACCGCATTCCAGAAGCTAGCAATGTTTTAGTATAGTGGTTCCATGGAAACTATCAGATTCATTTTTTATTAGCTAATGGCGGCTTCTTTTGATAGGTGGTTACTTCCCAAACTCTTCGGAATGCAAAGTTACTCCCCATAATTATGGGTGAGGACATTTTAACTTGAGAAATCCAGATTTAGTAACCTAACCGATGATGGGTTTTCCTTGTCGCACTTGATATCCTTTGCGTGGGAGATCAAGTGTTGCGAAAACATCGAGATTGACAGGAAATAGAAATATTATAGAAACTGCTGGCTTGCTGAGCTGGAGTGGTATGGTGTGGATAATTCTGACCACTTTTAACCCAAACAAAACTGCTGTCGGCATTCTATATTACGTTGGAGTGTCTGGACTACACGAGTTTCTACTAAACCTGTTATTCGACAAAGAATATCGACTTTCATATCATTTCTGACTAAGGGAACTATTTTAAATTTTGCCATCGTACGTCACAGGCTAGAAGTGAGATTGTTCATTGACCCAACCTAATGAGCGGTTTACCATGCGATTTGTAGACTTTTAGTATATATTATAGGATATTAAAGGCTAGTATAAACATTTTCGTATTTATAACTTACAAGCTTTCCAGTTTTGCCTTTTTCCTCCAAAAGATAGAAATGTTTTACACGTCACACGCTACAGAAATATCCGTGTTTATTGGTTTGGGCGAGCCTTGGTCTTGCTGACACCAGGTGAAGTATTTCTGGACGGCTAGTCATTATCCTGACAAGCCCATGCACAGATGCATAATCCACAGAAAGACAGCTGCCAGCTGGAACCTCCATCTCGCTAATAACAGCACAAAGCTACCTATTTTATCATTTAGGTCGACAGAGATTCAGTCTTTGGGTTTCCGCGTGCCTTCTTGTAATTTGTAAATTGTAAAAGAGGAAATCGGCGTGTTTCAAAATGATGTATGTAACATTTCAGAATTAGGCCGTATTTTGGTAAACAGTCAATAGTAAGTACGGTAGATATAACGTGAGTTTGGTTTGGTTGGTTGGTTTCAATACTAACACCCCCCCCCCCCTATCCCTCCGAGACGGGT
>JANVCH010044657.1:0-11289 GCA_025505405.1 Epizoanthus rinbou
TCGACAGGAAACAAAATAAAGGTACGGCTCGCAGTCTACTGTAATATCAGATAGTGGATTCTGAAGACATACCTTGAGAAGTTCCTTGATGCCATCTCTGGGCATCCCTCGCCAGCTGGGCCACGTCTTGGGACACAGCATCTTGTATCTGAATGGTTAATAATGTATGAAACACAATGAGAAATGAGGACGTTAACTCAAACCCATCATTTAAGTATTCTTATTGTTGAATGTCTCCTAGTCCAAAAGCCAAAATCAGATGAACTGCCTACTTTGTCTTGAGCGATTAGCCCGAGCTCTGATGCTAGTTTGCCTTCGCAGCAAGAAAGAATCTCTCACGCTCAAAAACATAGCAAGTAAAGTCTGCCTTCAATCTCGGATTGAAGAAGCCAACATGGGTTATCAGTGCCGGCGCTTAACTCCTGTTTCTGTAGCACGAAGCGACTGCTAGTATTACTACTCTCCCCTAAATGGGATCCTTGTCCATTGTAGGATTACATCCCCCACTAAAAAATAAAAAAACATAGGCTGGATCCCCCAGATTAGAAACAGGTGGTTATACCAAACATTTGAGGGTGGGACGGTACCATGTTTCGGTGCTGGCAGCTGCGTCTGATGAAAAAGTGGGCCACGCCCCATCTGGTGGGTTCAACTGAAAGTTTTCGTTGTGTGGGTGGAAGGTTTGAGCTGACGTCTTATACTCTTGTACTGTGTTTGTTTACCCACGTAACGCTCGAGAGCTCAAGATGCTCCTTATAATGTGCACGTGCTGTGAGGGAGGTGACAGGCCACAATGCCGGCATTAGCCTACTCTTATTGAGTGTTGCGAGCGCTAGCACTTCACTAAAACACAAGGGCATTTCTGGAGGTTCGACCTTTTGGGGACTTGTTTGTCGTAGTTTCTATAAAAACATGTTTTCTACGTCGGTGAGTAAGCCAAATGATGAGTTAGAGACAATTTGGCTTGACTGTCATGCACATGCAATGACAATGCGATGATAGGAAAAAGCTAGCAATTGGCTAAATGTTGGTTGCAACAACTACGAAAATACAGACACTGAACCAATCAAACAATGTAAACAGATGTAAACCAATCAGATGAAACTCATTGCATTGTCATGTCATTGTCATTTGCATTTCATGATGACGTGTACGTGAGAGGAAAAAGCGAGACAAACTCTTGCAAATTTTATTGGTCAAAAGCTGCTTTGACAATGCAATGACAATGAGCTTTGGACTGTCAAGCGAAATCGTCTCCAATCAACTGAAAGTTGATGTGTACAATTTTCGCCATTAGGGTGGTAAGCTACACACCTCTGGAGTGCCTGATCATACTCCTGTCTGTATGCAAAGCCTGCTCTTCGTACCCGTATGTTCTCCAACAGCCTGTAGTTACGGGAATAAACAATGCAGGCATGGTTACAAGAACTTGTGTCGAGTATCAAAATGACTTAACATGTATCACAATCTAAACTAAAGTCGAAATAGTCTTATGAAAAGGTTCTTAACTACGCATTTTCCATATTTTTTTTATTATCTCTCTTTACGGTACTGCACAACTGCACAGATAATTACAAAATTACTCAATACTGCCGTAAAATTTCACTGATACGCCCAGCACGTACATTTGCTCAAAAGGATTTCCCTGGGTGTATTTTGATCGAGACCTAAGGGAGAGCAGGAGGGAGAGGGGGTGCGAGAGGGAGAGGGGGTGCGAGAGGGAGGGGAGGGTTATTGTTAAATGGCACGTATGTTTGTATTTGGATGGCGAAAGATCGTTTAAAATACGAAGATACTCATCAGCTTTCCACCTTAAAGCAGATGCCACTGGTACACCATTACTTTGGTGATTTCTGAGTATAGAAACGATCCTCTAGTTGTTTCTGTAGTGTTTTCTACGATTGTCAGGTTGTGACCCCTTGAAATGTCGTTCTTCTGATGAATGATAAATTAAGTCTTCACTAATAGAGTTAAGTCCGAATTTTCAACAAGCTACATTATCCTGGAGCTTTGTGATCGATTCTGCCTTTTTGGTTCCTTAAACTTTATCAATACTAATTAAGAAATTTAACCATGCAACAAACGCAGCTCACTGCAACGTTTTAGCTTGTCAGCTGTTGATAGACGCAATAAACGCGTTACTTTGTAGAACAACAAGCAACTTACCCCAGATATCTGGCCTGATGTCTGATTAATCTCTCGTCAAACAAACCAGCTGCTTTCTTGTCATTGGGCTGAGGGGCAAGTCACATAACTAACAGTGAATAACGTAAAGGGAGGTTCTACAACGCAATCTGCTGCACCTTCAGTTTTCGTAATATTTAGAGTGGACAGATAACTGATCTACAGGTATGCAAGCTGCTGCAAACACCAGCACAGACACACCTACAGACATACACCTACTGTACATATACACACTGGCATCTATAGACACACCTACATATACACACCGGCATCTACAGACACACCTACATACACACACCGGCATCTACAGACACACATACATAAACACACCGGCATCTACAGACATACCTACATATACACACTGGCATCTACAGACACACCTACATACACACACCGGCATCTACAGACACACCTACATATACACACCGGCATCTACAGACACACCTACAAAGGCACATCTACAGATATGCACCTACAGACAAACAACTATAAAGACTACAACCATAAACACACACCTACAGACACATACCAAAACACATCTACATGTATATATATTAATAAAACCTGATTACTTATTATTATTAGATGCACTTTCAAAGGCACACTTATAAACACACACATAGACATAACAGCACTCCTATATACACATACACCTACACAGACGATTTTGACGCACATGCATCTACAGACACCAACCTACATGTACAGACACACACCTATAAACATACACCTACTGACACACATCTATTGGCACACTACTATAAAGACATAAACTCACACAAATAGACACAAATGGACATTATAGACATACATACCTATAGAAACCAATAGACAGAAACCAATAAACGCAGTTAACAGTCAGACCGACACACACTCAAACAGAAAAACAAATACAGACTATTATAGCTGTTTCACGAAAATGTTGACATTATAAACATACAACTGGCATTCAATACCAAGGTATTATGAGAGTTCCATATCTGGCACTGTCTGATTTGTTTGCCTTGTAAATGGAGCAAACGAAATGAGCAGAACCCCTTGATATAATAACAATATTGATTTGATTTGATATAATAACCAACACTTACGAAAACAATAAATGAAACCGTGTAGAGAAGTGCTGAATATACCTAACTTACACACGTACCTTGATACATCGGATGTAGTTCGGGTTTTTCGTATGCAAGTTCTTCATCAATTCAGCAACAGAAACCTAGATACAAAGAACATTCAGATATTGCTACCAAATGAAATCTAAAAATGGCAATATACACATGTATCAGTATGGGCATGTATAGTAATACGTGTACGAGCAAACAATGTAGCTATATAGTTCACTAGATCCGTGAGAGTGCTCAATACAATGATGTAAGTGTATCCATCTTAGAAAGCAAAACATTCCTAAATGTTTATATATGGACGTGTGTATGTGTACATGTACTCTACGCGTGTGCTGTGTATGTGTATGTGTATGTGTACTTGTATGTGTATGTGTATGTGTATGTGTATGTGTACTTGTATGTGTATGTGTATCCGTATGTGTATTTGTACGTGTGTATGTACGTGTGTGTACGTGTATTTGTACGTGTATTTGTACATGTATTCGTACGTGTATGTATTTGTACGTGTATTTGTACGTGTATGTATTTGTACGTGTATGTATTTGTACGTGTATTTGTACGTGTATGTATTTGTACGTGTATTTGTACGTGTATTTGTACGTGTATTTGTACATGTATTTGTAGGTGTATTTGTAGGTGTATTTGTAGGTTTATTTGTAAGTGTATTTGTAGGTGTATGTGTATGTGTATTTGTACGTGTATCTGTACGTGTATTTGTACGTGTAAGTCTACGTGTAAATGTACGTGTAAGTGTAAGTGTACGTGTATTTGTACGTGTATTTGTACGTGTATTTGTACGTGTATTTGTACATAATAATAATAATAATTTTGATTACTTTAATTTTTAATTAATTTTTAATTAATTTGATTACTTTGCCAAATTTATGTGGAAACTTTGACAGTGATGGGTTTTATTTTAAACCAAGAAAAGACTGGAATTAACTAATATTCGATTTAGCGAAATTGTGTTAGTATTTTAATATTCTAGCATTCGTACATGTATTTGTATGTGTATGTGTAAGTGTAAGTGTGTATGTGTATGTGTATGTGTATGTGTATATGTATGTGTATGTGTAAACTGTATGGGTGTGTGTGGGGGGAGGAGGGGCTGGGTGTGAACGTATGTGTTATGTGTGGGATTTAGGACCATATACCTTAAACTGGTTTCCAGCAGTTGGAGGTCTCTTTCTTGATGCTCTAGTCGGACAACCTACAACGGCACCAAAAGTTAGAGCAAACTGGCAACATGCATCCATGTTTATTTACTCTCACCTTTTTGCTTCCAAAATATAATATAAAATTAATTTCCAAATATAATATAAAGTCTATAGAATAACCCAGCAAAATAATTAACGGCGCACTGAAGTAAAAGAAAATGTTGTTTAAGGGAAATCAATTATACAGTTCCTATAACAATATGTTTCTAAACAGAGAAATGTGTGTGACAGCATCAGTCCTTTGGTTCCCTTAGGACACTTTCCATTTGTCGTAACTGGCCAGTCTGGCCGGCCCAAGAGAATGGAACGGAGTAATTTAGGAAAGTGGTTTAGGTCAAAATTGTTCCGCTACTGGAGTAAAAGTACTGGGCAGTGTGCCCGTTGTGGTACGAAGTTGTTGTACAAACATAGGGTGATAAACTGCCTGGCCAGACTGGCCAGACCCGACAAATGGAAAGCGCCCTAATACAGTATTGTTTCATGGCTAAAGTTGGCTAATAATGTTTTCTTGTAAGAATATTTTTTATCGAATTAAGTTGCGTGAATAATGTGGTAATGTGAATTTCAGCATTTTGACCAGGCAATCTACAATGACTTCCAACCAACCCTGCCTCAATGATCTTAGCTTTGTCATAAATCAAGTCTTACCTTCTGGGAAAAGTTGCTTCAGTAACAGATGCTCACAAGCATGCATGCACTGCGATAAGTTTCTGTACAACAGGTCGTTGTTCTTATCCATGAAACCATCTACTTTGTACGTTACCTGCATAACGGAATTACCAAACACCATTTGATCAATCCATGTACATAACAAACACTTGGATACGCAACAAAAGCTACAATTATAAATAAGAATAAATTTCTAGTCAGCTTGTAGAGCTACGTCTGCATGTAGCACAAGCTCAGATGTTCATTTGATCTAAAGGAAATGTCTGAATCTGTATCGTCTATACTAAACGGGGAAAATATTGTCAACTGTTGCTCACTTACAATTACAGTCATTACTGAGAGTACACTTTAAAACACAACTTACACTTCCAGCATAATGCCTGAGCCTAAAGCAGTCGTGGGGAAGCGTTGTATCTGACAGGAACTTCTTGCTTGCTCTGCTCTCATAATGAGGATGATCTATGCAGTGACGATTTAGCTTCTGGAGGAACGTGTCATCAGACACCTGCGTGACAGTATAAGTTAGTATGAAGTAAGTACATGACAACCAAATTGTTTTGATAAAATGTCTTACATGTAATTTGGTTTTTAGAAAACAAATCTGCATAGAAATATTAATTACACACACACAACGTTATTTCTTATACATATGATTATAATATTGTTACCATCAGCTAAACAGCAAAGGCTAATTGAGGCTGTGGTAAAAACATATTATAATATATTATAAGAGGAGAGTTTACAATTGATAAAATTTACAAAAGAGATATATATACATATGTTACAAAATTACAAATGATCTCTCTTATACTAGAGAAAGACCACAGCCAATAATCGATGAGTTCGTAGTTATTAGGCTGTTCAATATTCTTGCAAACATTCCTTTATGCCCAACATGCAGTTTGGCCCAAAGAAACACAGAAGAACATCGATATGTTTAAAATCTATAAGGTTTGCACTCTTGGTGAGATATTATGCTCTAGCTAGTCAGAATTACTGGTCAGGAGTAATATACTGTCTTTTATACTGGAGTAATATACTGTCTTTTATACTGGAGTAATATACTGTCTTTTATACAGCAGTAGTTAGCCAGCTCGGACAGTGTTGCTGTGTGCCTCAATCCTTTCAAATCCACAATGTACTCACATCACCAGGCCTCAGGCACTCCTCATCAAGCATCGCAATGACACCTTCATTTGGCTAAAGAAAGAAAATATTCAAGTATAATGTACAACATTGTAAGAAATTATCTGAGAGATGTACATGTTACTCACTGTTAGCCCTGAGTTTAATTGAGCTTGACTTGTCGTATTCAATCAATCAATCAAACAATCAGCCAGTCAATCAATCAATCAATTAATCAATCAATCAATCAATTAGTCATTCCGTCAGTCAATCAGATAATTAATCAACTAAACAAACAAATAATCAATTAATCAATCAATCTGAATTAGTCAGTCAATGAATTTTGAACCAGCTTACAAATCAAGCATTTTAAAATTATAATTTAGTTAACAATTTCAATCCATCAATAATTAGTGATCAAATTGATCAGTTAATGAATAACTGATATATCAAAGCAATGATTTAAGAAATAAATTAAACAATTTTCATAATTTTGCTAATAAATTATTGTACATACCTTTTCAATCAGATCACAGATGACCGAGTTGTTAAAATAGTCTATTGATGACCACTCAATACCCTGAAAGAACAAGAAAAAATATGAACAAAAATCAACACAGCAAGACAAGAAACTAGTCCTAGCTTTCCTCAAACAGTTCTAGTCTAGAGTCAAACGTGAAGTACCTCTCTGACGTATTCCTCCTGTTCGGACTGGAGTGTCAGCTCGATGAAAATTTGTTGTAGTTTCTCATTACAGTAGTTGATAATGAACTGTTCAAAGCTGTTGTCCTAAAAATAAAGAGGAAAAAAAGAATGAATTTATCTATCTTCCTATTCATTAAAATACTAGCAGGCAAACCCAAACCTGTGCCTTTCTCAGCTCCAAAACTGCAAAGAAAAGGACCTGCAACTCTCCTGGTTTTGCTGGGTGTCTCCCATTTTTTCCCTTTTCTCCCAGTGAAATCCCAAAATTTCCCGGTTTTTTAAGAAGACGACTTCAATATATCCAAAGGGAAAATGGGATATTCTCACATACTTCTTTGGTTTTAGTGCCAAGGCAGGCTTGAACTAGAAAATTAAAAGCTTGTTTTCTTATCAAGCGTGATATCAGCTCGTGAATCATGTTCTTACTTTCACTACATTGTTCAGTCCGGATAACATGGGCTATGGACTGGGTACGAGATTGACCTTGCCTGTGCAGTCTTTGTGAGTTCAGGTTCACCGTTTGTGGTATTTCACATGCCTCATGGGGACTGTCCTAACAATTTTTGACGATGATTAGAGGTTAAATGACAATATCAGAAAATGTTTGAAATCTCCAGATTTTTTAGCCTATTAAAAATAGCAAATGTCCAGATTTCTTACTCTCAGGGGTTGGCAGGTCTGTACATGTAGTTAGAACGAAGCAAACACCAAACAACAACATAAAAAACAACTACTTATATAGGGACCTTAATTCTGGTTTCAATATAAATCCTTGAGTTAGGATAACAAGAATAAACAAACAAACAGTCAGCAAAAACATACAATAATAGCTAGATATAAAGAAATGTTTGCAACAAGCAAAAACTGAAAAACAAACAAACTGGAAGCACATACCGTGAAAATCTCAAAGCCATAAATATCCAACACTCCAATAACTTTTCTTTTCCCATGCTTTTTTACCTGCGAATAGGGAAGTTTAATTGGCAAATCAGTAAACTATATTTTGGTGAGACACGAAGTTATAATGAGACACTTAACATCAGTGTGGATCACCAATACATGTACATACCCTGATGCTGTCATTGATCCTGTGCACAACCCAGTTGAAAAGCCGGTTGTAGATGGCTTTGCACAGTGCATCTCGGGCATACACAGCCTAGCAGCAATTGAAACATATTCATTAGAAAGCTGTTGTCTCACTATAAGCCCACTGAACAAACCAAAATATTAGCAAAATATTACATGCTTTAGCAATGTGTTGTTAACCATATCTAAGGGTGCTCGTTATAAACTGGAATAGGGGGGGGGGGGGTACAGCCCCCTTTCTTAAATAATAAAATGTGTTGGCCATATCCCAATTAGCATGCTAGTTAATCGGGAAATAACATCAATGGATTCTGTAGTCACCGTCTTGCATTTCTTGATATCATTGCCAGAAATGTCAGACAAAACAAAACCTTAGATGTTTACACAGTGTCAGTCAAGAAATGGTTGCTATGACAATGGGGAGGGTAATGTACCTTTGCTATTAACAATAAGCTATATGAGTTTAAGACTAAGTACTCGCTAAATATATAAAGTTATCATTTTCTTTCAAGATAATGTAGTTATAAAAACTTAAACAACCTTAAATCATACCGGACTCTAGTAAACACATATTCAATAATACTCAGAATTCAGTTTATACTAGAATTAATATGTTAATCTCAAAATACTGTATCTCGATCAATATTATCCAGAATGTTATTGCCTAGTGAAAAATAAGTTTCTTTATCTGCACTGAATTACAGCAACAACAACAACAACAACAACAAGGTTTTTTTATTTCAAATATTAGGAGTTAGAGTAAGCACTACCACAGGTAGCTGAAGCTATTCATGGTGGTAGTGACATATATTATAATTTCAGTAATTGCAAATCTAAATAAAATCTAAATAAAAGAAAATGAAATAATCATATATAGGGTAGAAATTAATTTTATGTAGAGTTATAGAAAGTTAATAGAAACTGAAATTGAAATTGAAAGGGGAAAAGAATAAGAAAGAAAGAAAGGCGGTTAAGACCCGGGTTAAGAGAAAGAGTTTATCATTGTAAGACCCGGGTTAAGAGAAAAAGTTTATAAATGTGAGGCTGTGTGTGTATATTCAATGATACATGTAGGGTAGAAAGGGACCTTTGTTCACCTCAAATTGTGTCTGTGTGAGTGCATGATTTCCACCACAAAGTGTACAAAGAACATTCTCATCTCACCTGTGTAGCATTCAGTGCTGTAGCCACGACCTCTGTTTTGGTCTCCACTGTCCTCTGGGTTAAAGCTTTCTGTAACACAGCTGAATTAGCCTGCAGCATCTGACATGCATTTTCCAAAACTGCAAGGAGAAAGGCACACTATGAAAACACTGTATGACATACACAGCTGGCCATGATCATCTACGGCTGACCAACTATGATTGGGCAGTTTGTTACATTCTGGTTTTGGGACCAAATTACCATGATCAGCCACTTTGACATATTCCAGTTGCGTAGTTTAGTAAACATTGAACATTAACAGGGCTCAAACTAACAGCTAGTCAACTTCAGTTCATAATGAGCAAATGACTGAGTCCGAATTCTCTTATAACGCTCATGTTGGCCAGTCAAGTTTAGTATGAATTGACTGTCTGTGGTCAGCCACATATATAATCTTGAGCTGACATAACAGCATACCACAAGAGACTGTATGATCGTGTCATTTACGTACTGTACAGTAGCTAAACTTGATTGCTACATGTACATAAAGTCAAAGTGCTATTTTCTCTCAAAGACATCAGTGGTGAGTGGATAATTATGACAGTTCCTTCCCCAAGCTAACATTCCTAAAACTACAAACAAATATTTCATAAAATACAGGAAAACTTGGTTGAGTGACTACTACCAATGGTTTATTACTCAAGATCAGAAATTGAAAATTTTGTATGAAATTTCAGAATAATAATTATTGCGTTGAAGGAGACTTTGCAGTTGAATCATAAACAAGTAGGTCAATGTAATTTGTATATTATTCTCATCTAGTAGTAATTTGTGCCAGACCTTCCCTTGACTTTGTTGAGATGGCACAAGATTAGAATTCTGACCACAGGTGATCATGAGTCAGATTCACTGTGTTGCAGTATTTACAGAGATGTTATCACAAATGGTAAATTCCCATACAATGAATGATATACTGTATCATAACCAAGATCACACACCATTCCTTTAAAGTGTATATGACCTATTTTCAGTTCTGCTTGATTTTGTATATTTTCGACCTCTTGTATCTATTGGCAGAAATAATTTTTTAATTCGACCTAATATTTGTGCCGTAATTAAGCTTCAAAGCTTACAATGGCCACACCCTTTCAAATCGACCAAGCACCAGAATGCACGGGAGGTAGGATTCCAAGTATATTGATGACGTAAATAAAGGCAGCACGCGCTCTTAGATATAGAGTTAGAGTTGGTCAAAACTACAGTACAAAAGCTAGACTTTCCAACCAAGGAAGAACTGAAGAAGGCAAACACAATTGGCCGGCTATCTTTATCTCAGACAGATTTAATCAGATATGGAGGTGATTACTGATTTATATTGACGATCTGGTATAATTTTCATCGATTGGACATGCCATATTATGTAGGTTAGGGGCAGAATGGCCGAATTTATATAAGATGGATAATTCGTCTGGACAGAAATACGAAGACGGATTTTGACGAAGGCTCCTCACGTAAAAAACATTTACAATATGAATATCAATATGCTCTGGTCTGGAGCACCCCAGGGATCAGTTCTAGGCCCGTTATTCTTTTTATTAATAATATATATAAATTACCTAAACTAGGAATGTTGTAAACAAGCGCTTGTGTTTACAGTTATTCTTAGTCTGTCTTTCTCCCGGTGAAATGTTGACTGCTCTTATGATACTTGTTCACGTCTGATATTTGCCTAACATTCAGTTTAGCTTTTCTAAGCTTCTTTTGTTGAAAATATACTTTCCATTTTGTTATGGACTGTGATTCATTTGAATCTCAGTATCAACATCTTGATGGCACGTACAGAGGATAACTGTTCATTGTTCTTAATTCAACTGGGACAATTTCAAATGATTCAATTGATATTCAAATGAACAGCTAGTGAATGCAGATAATGGCTTAATGCTCTAATGAATAAAGATCAGCAGCTTGCATGACAACTACTGTACCATTACTAGCCTGTGAACAGGCTCTCTCAGCTGGGGAAAGGGGGGAAAATAAAG
>JANVCH010044768.1:0-11287 GCA_025505405.1 Epizoanthus rinbou
TGAGTGAGTGAGTGAGTGAGTGAGTGAGTGAGTGAGTGAGTGAGTGAGTGAGTCAGTGAGTGAGTCAGTGAGTCAGTGAGTGAGTCAGTGAGTCAGTGAGTCAGTGAGTGAGTTAGTGAGTGAGTGAGTCAGTCAGTGAGTGAGTGAGTCAGTGAGTCAGTGAGTGAGTGAGTCAGTGAGTCAGTGAGTGAGTGAGTGGTGGAAAATGAATGAGTTGCTGAAAATGAATGAGTCGCTGAACGTGCGAGTCACTGAATCAATCAATCAATCAATCGATTAATGAGTGTTGAATGGATGAAGGAATGAATGAGAGAGTGAGTGAGTATGAATTATTGAATGGATTAGTGAATGAGTGAGTGATTGAGAAAGCAAGTGATTGATTGATTAAATGAATGGTTGATTGATTGATTGATTGATTGAGTGAGTGAGTGATATTTGGTTAGTAATAATAATTGTATCAATTGTTATATTTCGTTTCTGTACTCTTATCAGAACATTATTTTAATGACAATAAGCATTTTCTACATATTGAATATATTTCTATCTTCTATGTAAATTGTAAAGATTACAAAGTAATTCAGGTAAATACTGAGTGCAGTATAGTACAACAGTGAGTGAGTCTCAGATTTGCATGATAAATGGTTATCTTGTATCTTATCACCTCACCCGGAAACTACTATGAAATGATATGTTATGACTGCATTATATTGATTAAACCCTGAAGTTACCCAGACTCCTGGGTAGGCTAGAGAATGTTTGTCTTATTTCTGTATGAAACCTCTTTTGCTCTCTCCCACAGGCTGCCCAGCAGATTATGGAATTACAAGAAGCTGCTCAGATACGTGCCGGCTTACAGCCACAGAATGTGGGACGGAGTGCCAGTTTGCACGATATGAAAGCCATCGTGAAGACATGGAGGTCAGTTAATTCACTAGCTCTTTACACATGTATGTTTGCGTCGTAGACATTATTGAGCAGTCATACTTGAAGAATATACCATAACCTTTTGACGTCAAACCAAAAAAACTTCCAACAAAAAAAAGTACGAAAATAAGTACGTTGGCTTATGTTTGTATACTAATGTACTTAAAGTAGGTCATTTTCATGACGATAAGTTAGCCCAAGAAAAATTTGTTTTAAACAAAAGCAATCCCAGGGCTTATTAGGTCAGTCTGATCCTATGCCTTCTACCTGTTAAACTTTTCTTTACATGTTTTGAAGTTTTAATTCTAAAATTTCAGTATCTTTGATACCCAAGTTAATTTGCACATTAGGGTATCTTTCCAGCCATGCGTGGTTGGATTTTTGTCTGAGTGTCTGTAGCTTTTGTCCCATTTACTGTGATTACACTGGCGTTTTTGTTAATTTACTTGCTTTTCAAAATTGGAGGTCCAAGCAAGTTAGAGGAAGTGTAAAAGCAAATGCTGTCGGCAGAGATTATGTAAAACAGATGAGTGTACTATGAACAGTGCTATTCGTCTTTGTTTAGTGTTTTATTGCTCTCCATTCTGTAGGAATCGCCTCCCAATGCCATCAGACAACCTGTCTCACTGGAGCGACATCTTTATGTGGCGACACCACCATTACCAGGCCATTGTTGGCACCTATGATGGACAGTCACATAGTGAACCGGTCAGTTGACTCTTGTTGCGTCCTGCCATTCATGTGTCTAAGAGGCATCAGCACAGGTTTACACACATTCAGCACAAGTGTTGTGGTCTCTTTATAGTGTTCTTCATTCTTGTTCTGCTTTGATGAATGCATTCCCCCCAGGCTTTGAGACATACATGCACTTCACTCATGTTTGTAGCTTATGGAACCGTTGAGCAAGCTGCATCAATGTTTGTTTGACAGTTCTAATTGTTGTTTTAGAGAGAAGAGTAACCACGTGGAAACAATTCTTACTTTGCTTATTTCTTCAGTCTGATTCCAGTAGCGCGTTTGTTTTTGCATTTGTTGGATGCACTGAGAGGAAAGTCTACAATGAGCGGATTGGTGTTATGTGGACCAAAATTCCATACGTCACAGTTTTGACCTCTAAATATGTACAGCTTATATAAATAGCAAAACAAATTCTTCAGAAAATGCTTGCAAAGCTGTCAATGATATTGGCTCTACTGTTTTACTGATGATGGCCCTGAGCATCACGTGATCAGCATTTCACAGTGAGAATTGTTGTTGAATTATAATACTTGATATTACAATTCTTATTTGAATCTGTTTTGCATTAACAGCAGTCAAACCATGCCATGTTGGGCGTACATGCCTCGGCGTGGGCGATTATTCATTATGGGAAGGTTGCACGGAAACAAAATCTTACTGGAGTATGTTTGGACTCACTGAGCAGGTGAGTTTCCCCTCCCTCCCCTTCCCCAACGTTAGTAGATGTAGTTGTTTCGTACAATATCACTTCTTCTGTCAAATCAAATGCATGCGACCCAGTAGGATGAACATGGTAAGGGTTCATTCTCCTGTCACCAGGTTATACACTATTACAGTATTTGACTTTCTCTAAGGCGTATACCACATGTTGCATGCACGTTTACTTGTTTGTGTAAAGAGTAATGACGTATCTTTGCTGCTTGGTTTATCAGAATTCACACGATACCAAGTGTTCCAATTGTGGACTGTTTCCAGAAGATTCGCCAGCAGGTGAAGTGCTACCTACAGATGGCAGGCACCATGGGGAAGACTGAGCTGCAGGAGGTAGGTTCCCACGGACTGCCTTACTTATGAACTGGAGATTCTCACACTCATTAATAATTCATAAAGTAAACAAAATAGAAAACCAATACCGTGACGTGTTTTGATATGTGATGAAGAACTGCTCGGTTTTGCATACGTTTATTTTCAACCAAAACTTAAGTTGTTTCAGAATCTATATCAAACACTGGAAAGAGTGTTTCATCAAATATCAAACACCTTGAACTTGAGTTAAAAAAACACTGCTACGCGTCGTTTTTTCAACCCTGTTCTCGGTAACTTTCCACGTAACTGAGCTGCCATATTTCACGGAAATGCAGTGATGCTAACTCCGCTTATTTTGGTCTGAGAGTGGCCCCTTTAAGTCTTTAGAACTACGTTCTTGTTGGACTGGAAAGGATAATTTAGTACTGTACATGTCAGTTTTCTGAAGATAAACATAGATGGAATAAGAATACTAATGAGATCTATTGTTGTTGCCAGGGGCTGGAAGTAATTGAGTCAACGAACCTCAAATACTTTGCCAAGGAGATGACCGCAGAGTTCTTCGCTCTGAAAGGAATGTTCTTGGCCCACATTGGAAGGTATGTCGTGCTAAGCTGCACTTTCAAACAATTACATTTCAGTTATTTTAACCTATGGTGTAACTTCATTTTATGCATATATTTTATCCAAATCCTATATTAATCCCAGCTTCTTTCATAACCCTCTCCAACCTCACCGCGAAAAACATAACACATCAACTTTCAGTTGATTTATCCAAAATTTGCACTTTCACAAGGTCGCATATTTACAGTTAAATTTGGTTACAGTACTAAATTATTCATTTTATTGGTGAATAAATTTAGACTTTATAGCTTTGATATTTTGTTCCTGTTTCATTAATTATGATAATTATGATATTTCAGATCAGAGGACGCGAACAAGGCTTTCTCCCAAGCAGTTCAGATGCACGATTCTCTGGTTAAAGCATGGGCACTATGGGGAGACTATCTGGACAATCTGTTTATAAAAGACAGGTTAGTACTGGTACAATGTTATTTGTTGCTAAGCAACAGTTACCCGTGTGTGTCTTGGTTTGTCCCGTCTGTTGGAGAATTCGATTAGTTTTAAGAAATACCTTGGGCATCTATATAAGAGTGTTTCGTTTATTCAAGGAGATTACTACTCTATTACAAGACTGGTAGGATATTACTTGGATTGCACTGTGAGCAAGATATTGTGAAGACGGGGTTAAGATCAGGAAACTTTCTCAGTTACTCTTTCCATAGTTATTAGAGGGAACTGATTATGAAAGTCGGCGAGTTCTTTGTTATATGTTTTTGTTCTCTATATCCTTTGTTTGCTGGCCTTGAGAGTGCACAAAACACAAAAGGTTTTGAAATGCAAATGAACGACTAACCAATAGAACCATTTGGACAAACATGTACAATGTAATACAAAATAATGTGCAGGGTCACGGTTCGTTCAACCTATAACAAAGCAGCTTTTTACATCGCTTTTGAAGTTTGCAAAACTTCATAACCAGTTGGTTCTAACAACTATGGTAACAGTAACAAGATCAGTGATAGTGTTACTGTATCAAGAATATGGAATCATACAGGTAACATTGAAGTTCGTACCGGCGTGTTTGCTTTTACCACGAGCACAGCAGTTTCATGTCGGATGCCAAACGAACCGTCTTCGTAATAACCTGGCTCTGAAGGTCAAGAATTAGGAATATTGACAGTTCGTCTCTGGCTTTAATGTATAATGCTACCACAGGGGGTTAGCTTGTTCAATTCTATATAAAGTATATTCCATCTGATATTCCATTATATATATCAATTTTGATATATATCTTTTTTTTTTTTTATCTTTTTCACTTTTTTAAAAAGTTATGGACAATAGTTCATAGTTTTATAAGTATATATGTGTCCCCGATTAGGAATAGTTCATAGTTTTATTAGTATATATGTGTCCCTGATTAGTGGGCCCACCGGGCCTGCTAGAAGACTTGAGACTATAATAAAGTTTATTGATTGATTGATTGATTGATTGATTGATTGATTGATTGATTGATTGATTGATTGATTGATTGATTCTCGTCAATTCTCAAAACGAGCCTGGTATGGGTTTATATTTGCCGGGATAAAAGGCCTTTTCGTTCGAACTTCTTCAGGTGGTCAATACACGGAAGGGTTTTGCTTTTGAAAACAGGTTGCCTGCTCCCTAGAATTCAGTTTAGTAAGTAAACTGTTGCTGATTGGTTAGACAATAGTTTTGGTGTATTCAACTATTGATACGTCATCAACAACATCTTTCAAACCAAACGCAACAATAGTTTAATGTTATCAAATGGTTGTATAATCGGCCTTGTATAGTATGCAACATTACTTCGAATGAGCAAGACAAGTGCGGGCTTCTTTTCGAGGGGGCTTATACACCCAAAAGGTTTTAGTCGCATAAGCGACCCTGGTCATATACGTATACACGAGGAGGGGGAGGGGAGGTACTCAGTTTTCAGCGAGACTTTAGCAGTCAGCGCAGCATTTCATCGGGGGCGGGGTAGGGTGAGGGTTAGCGGGAAGAGGGAAGAAAGGATAGTTTTGAAAATCTTCCCTAAATCGCTCGCAATGGCCTCTTTCAACAGACAACTTCATATCACTGAAATAAAACACAAATTTATAACTGATCATCAGTAGGAATACCTAAACTTGGTTTCGGCTCCAAGGAACACACAAGGAAGACACAACGTAACTGAAGTAAGGAAACTTTATTTGTGGCATTTTTATGAATTTTCAACGATTTCACGAAAACAAAATGTTTTCCATACAAAGTCTTATAAAATCGTCTCCATCACTCACCGATCGCTCTAGATACTTGCCTAAAGACTAATTCACAGTTTGGGCTGCCTGTGTTGATACCAGTATTGAAATGAGTAATGGATCATCACGGCAAGTAGTTTAGCTATTACGTTCTGCTCTCGGACTAATCTTGTAAACTTGCCACATTTAACGATAACCACTGTTTAATTGACCATAACAAAAAAGATGGCGACTGGTACATTTACCCATAATTCTTAGAGCACGAAAATCCTAAAAACACTCATAAAAATGCACTGAAAAAACCTAAAATCTTCAAACCCAGTATTCACAATGTTCTAAGTACAGGTACAGGTACAGGGACGAATTTCGCAAAAATATATGTTTTTAGGTTCGCAAGGAATTGTGGTTAAATGTACAGCCGCCATCTTTTTTGTTCTGGTCAATTAATGGATCATTTTCTGATTGCTTCCAGCGTTTAAGTAATAGAACGTCGCTTCGTTTTGAAATTATTAAGTTGATCTGAATTTGACGGTTGTATAGCAAATAGAGAAAGTTCATTAGTATATTTGTTTGTTAGCTCCACCCCTTCTGATCATGAGGAACTGGTCCACGACTTTTCCAGTAGCCTGACCTCAGACGCTAATTTTTATCATTTCTCGCTGCAAAGGAAAACTAGCGTCTGAGGTCAGGCTATGTGAACAGACGCGATATTAAATTTAGCATTTGGTTTGTTGCGAGATACCTGTATCTGAAATAAGCCCTCTGAGATTTGGTGCGGGAGCACGCACAGAGAAGTGTCGCAAACTATAATAATACTATGAATAATAATCTAGATTTAGAAACGGCAACAGTGCCACTGCTTCTAATTGGAAGAGGTGGGTAGTTCCAGAGTCTAGGAGCACAGGCTGAATATGCTCCTTCTCCGTTGGGTCTGTCTCCGCTGGTTCGGGCAGGTTTCTATAGAGGATATTACCCTACATATCGTTCGTTTCGCTCACTCGTGAGGATATTATTGCCAACAGTCGAAGATAAAATTCGTACCTCCAAGCGGCCATGTAATATTCTGTTTATTATTCACTAAGACATAAATGTCGGAAATCGTCGGAAAATCTTAGTCGGAAATCTTCGGTAATTTTCTGAATATTTTTGGAAATGATCGAAAATGCTCGGAAAGTATTTTTTAACATATTTGGAAATTTTTCAAAATAATCCGAAAATCTTCGGAAAACGTCGGATATCTTCGGAAAATGTTCGGAGACAATCGGAAGTTAGATGTCTACTGTCGCACTAGGGTTACAAGGTGGCTACGGCTTTTAAATGACTAGAATATGCTGGAGAGGGAAAAATGTGATTAAATACAATATTTCATCACATGTGGCGATTATCACTTTTATTTCACGTAAATCCTGGTAATTTGTGGCTTAGTGAACAATAAAAGCGTTATTTTTAAAAATCCAAAAATTCCGATGTAGTCTAGGGATTTTCTTTTGGTGAGATCTTTCTTTGCCGATTTTTCGCAAAATTGCAAAAACCCCTCAAAAATAAAGTCTTACGACTACAAGGGTATACCCAGAGTCCAAGCGATCAGTTCACAGATTGAACACACAGTGATTCTATGGTATGAGTGAAATTGTACATGTGTTCTCATTCGAAGTGAAAAATGTCCAAACGTTCCACCTAGTATAGAGTTTGGCTAAATAGAAAGCATCCCATTTACTCCCATTTTCCGGCTGTTCCTGTCTATGTATGGAGCTAGATAGCCCCAGTCAACCATAGATAAGTGACTTATAAAATTGTAACTTTAATTCGATATTAGTTGTCTTACTTACAGGCATTTGAATGGGAGATTCTCGCTCCTCACTACAGATTCACTGTCTATTACTAACTTGAAACTTGTCGATGTTAATGTTCATGCAATATTGCAACTTAATACTGAGACCTTTCACAGCGATTCCAAATATGTTACAGTGTAAAGTCAACATTGACCTCAGTGCCACACAAGCCTATCGCTACTGTATGTAAAATACAATGTTCTATTGTAACCTCTTGATTGATACAAAGGCACACATCGCAGTGGCAGCAAGAAACTTTGAAATGTATTCTTTTTTAGAATGGGATAATCACATGGACAAGACTGGGGAAGGACAGCAATAAACCAGCTATGCATTTGTTACACCTCGCAACTACAAGTCCACCATGCACGAATATCTACATGGTGTAGTGACGTCACTGGACAACAAGTGTCTGCGCGCTCACACCGCAGGGAGTGACGTAAAAAACGCAAATGAAATACAAACAAACAAACAAACACATACACACACGCTCACAGACACAAATGACTGAATGTTTTTATCAACTTTGTCTGGTTACATTTGTTCTACTTCAAAAGGTAAATGCGTCCTTTATTGTAACTAGACACCACAACTGTACCATCTGGAAGCGTAGCTGCGTCAACAGGGTGTGATATTGCTTGAACTGATTTCCCCACAAACCTACCGTCTAAAGTGAACATTTGGATGCAGTTACTGCCGGGATTATGGAAGTTACACACAATCAGTGTATTCTGACCGTCCACACAAATTCCACGAGGAGTCTGAAACTCATCATCTCCTACGCCCGACTTACCGAATTTATAGAGAAATTCGCCATTCTTATCAAACACCTTTATACAATTATTACTAGAATCTGTCACAAAGAACATGTCATTGTGAAATACGCAGCCATAAGGACCACAAAGCTTTTCATCGCCTTCCTCTCCAAATTTGAACAGGAATTGGTTGCTATCTCCGTCAAACACTTGAACGCGATTATTTGTGAAGTCGCATACAATAACTCTACCGTCGATATCTGCACTTACTCCAACTGGATTTCTAAACTCGCCATCAGCAGTTCCGTACTTGCCAAAATATGTTACAACCTTACCAGTCTTACTGTCAAACATTTGAACCTTGTGATTTGACATATCACATATCACTAGTTCCCCTTTAGAAGTGAAGGTTGCACCAGTGGCACTGCGCAACTCGCCGAGGCGGCTACCTTGCTGACCGAACTCGCGTAAAAACTCGCCCTCTTTACTGTACATAAGCACGCGACCATTGTTTTTATCAACAACAGCGATTTCCCCATCAGCGCTAACAGCAACACCACATGGCTTTACAGTCCTACCGCTGTCAGGTTTCTTAAGAGCAAATGAAGCGACTTGAATTAGTTTGCGCGGTTTCACCTCAAATGCATGTGGACTGTTTTGGACGTGTTCATTTTGAATTTTCACGTCCGCAGTGTATTTCCCTGGAACTTGTGGACGAAACGAGACCCGATACTCTCCATCAAACGTATCCTTCGTGTTCAACTCCACAACATCGCCTTGGGGCTCAATAACAATGTCGAGTTCTGTCTCGGGGTTGTAGTAGATTTTCCCATCCGGGCCTTTCGTTACCACATCCAGTTTCACCTCTTTACCTGCTTCAATGCTTACAAGTTGTGCAGTGGCCATCAGTGACTGCGAAGGTTCAATCTTACGATCATTTGTTTGTAAATGTCCAAGTCTTGGAGGTTCGATGTTTTCATCAGGAAGAAACTTAATAAACGAATCGTCAGTTCTCACACTTTTTCCGTCACGCTCTTCTCTCAATAATTCCTGGAAGCGTTGCTGAAGAGAGTCTTTCATTTGTAAGATTTCCGCAGACATGCCTTCGTCTTTCATATTTCTGGCGTATTCCATAGATTCCTTCAAAAGCTTCAAGCGAGTGTTAGCGTTTTCGTTAACTTCGCTTATTTTTTCTCGCCTCATATTTTGAATGTTCACGAGTTGA
The DNA here is from genome assembly GCA_025505405.1 of Epizoanthus rinbou. NCBI lineage: Eukaryota > Metazoa > Cnidaria > Anthozoa > Zoantharia > Epizoanthidae > Epizoanthus > Epizoanthus rinbou. The sequence continues at coordinate 9,323 of JANVCH010044768.1, forward strand.
GCTGCTGTATCACGCTCAATGTCGTCAATGGCATTCTTCAGTTTCTCTGCAGTTGCACGGAGTAATCTTCTCGCTGTCTTCACATTTTCCTCTAGCTCCCCAGAAATCCGTTCTGTTTCCTGGACAGTATTTTTGTACTCCCCCGCCTTTGTTTCAGCTTTCTCCAGAGTAGACTCGATGACTTGTTTCTGATCTTCGGCAGCTTTATGCAAATGTTCAGCTTTGTGACCGCCGTGTTCAATAGACAGGCACACTTGACAAATACACTTCTCGCATTCTGTACAGAAATACCTGAGAGGTTCTCTCTCGTGGTACTGTTGCTGGCAAAACGGCTGTCGTTGCAAAAGTGCTTCATAATCTTGTGGACGGAACTGGCGTACAGCTACCACTCGATGACTGTTGTTCAAATATCCCAACAGATTGTGTGCGTTCAAGCAGTCACTGCACAAGAACTTCGCACACTCGAAGCAGTACGAACTCTCGCTTGTCAACTTCTTACAGTTTCCGCAAGTCACATCTGAACCATCATTGCACTCCTTAATGGCCAGTGTTTCTAGCAGCCGATTATGATAGAAACTGGTCGGAAGAGAGTCGAATGTCTCGCCATTATCAGCGCGAATCTCAGCGCCACAGATCGGACAGTCGAGTTGCATGTTTTGTCTCGATCTGTAAGCAAGAAGCTCATTCAAACACTCGCAACAGAATGTGTGCAAACAAGGCAGCGTTTTTGGAGTCCGAAAGGTTTCATCGCATATTTTACAGGTCACTTCGTGTTTAAGGTTCTGAAGTATAGCTTCCATAGTGGAGTTACTCTCCAGATAAACTGAGTACAAACGAATTTTGGTTCGCTGTTTGGGAATTGGAGACTGGGCGTTGCCGACTTTCTTCAGTTCCTGGAATTTGGATAAGTATAGCTTCATGCATATGATATGCGTATTGAGTTTGCCCTCGAGCTGTTTTCAATTATCCTGGGTCACTTCTAAATAATAAGGTCACTGTAGACTCGGCTGAGCTAGCAAGTAACGCAAGAGGCAGACATTGGCTGTTTTTGTACTAACAAGATTGTGTGTGTTTAGATCAACTATCAGTTTTTTCACTTTTAATTATACATTTAAGGACCAGGTATTATTTATGTAGAAGGTAAAAAATGGGTGATCCTCTCCTTATCTTGTCTTAAATTATATTTTTATAATTGTAGTTTAAGATCAGTAATAAGACGGAAAATATTCTACAGAATAACTTGAGGTTAATCTAGCTAGCTGGGTGTAACATAGACAAACATACATACTAATTTTGATCGGGTTATACCACATGCCCCAACGGAAGAAGAGTGAATATTAAAGAGCAAATGAGAAAGAAAAGTCATGACACGAAATAAGAGAAAATGTATGGAGAAATCAAAATCGTTCGAAATAAAATCCATTTTAGGCAAAGATGATATTTTATCGAATTAAAGTATTGGTTTCACCTTGTGTGTTGCATACTATTAGTCTAATAGTATAGAAATCTAAATTTTGCCTAGCGCTCAAATAACGCGAGGAATCTCGCTCAAACCACAACCAATGCAACCCACAAGGTTAACCCAATACGTTAATTCGAAAAATTTTGATTTCTCCATACATTTGCTCTTATTTCGTGTTATGAATTCTCCTTCTCGTCTGCTCTTTTTAAATATTCTCTCTTCCTCCGTTGGGGCCTGTGGTCCCACCACACTTACGAACTACGATAATCGTACACGTTCAACAGGTGTTTACGAACATTTGTACTGATGACCAGCAACATGTATCTTTCAGTTTTGAAAGCAGTTTCGTAATGCAAATGTTGTATACTTGTAAGTAGTTTATTCTGATGTGAATAACCATACGATACTTGATGGTACATTACGAAACTGCATGGAGTTTACTGCTCGATGTTTATATGCCACGGTTAACCAATTACACAACCACTTATTATAGACCTGATGAC
>JANVCH010044879.1:0-11286 GCA_025505405.1 Epizoanthus rinbou
GGCGGCATGCCATATTTTGCAGAGATTATTCAAAAACCACCGCCCCCCCCCTACCCATAAAAAATGAATGGTCCCTTAGCTCGGCATTATTGAAAACCAATGCAATATCGAGTGAATCTCCGAGGATAAATACAATTTCGTTCGTTCTGTCGATGTTCGTACTAAGTCGCTGCCATTGCTAATCCACAAACAAGTATCAGTTTACATATAGTAATAACGGATAGATTATTTATGTAGTATTCAAATAGTTTTTCAGTGGAGTATAAATCGCATGATGGATAAAATGTGCCTGTCAGCAAAAAGAAAACATTTCTGGACGTACTCCTGCAAGAAATAATTTGATTGACACTTGGAACAATTCGAAAGAATGTGTCTCCCCAAGGGTGGCTAGATAAAACAATTCTTTGTGCCAGGTCTGTCCTTTCATTGCCATGAAACAAGCCAACAACTTTCATAAAATGATATATATTTGTATTTATACACGATAGGTTTATCAGCATAGCTAGTGAGGTTGTGTGTATATTTAAAATAAGGTAATTGCCCTATCTCACTATTACGTCATCTGTTTTTTCAATGTTATAGAGAAAAGTGATTTATCATATGAAAATCCACAAGATATCGGGTATTCAAAGTGTTAATAAAAGTCATATCTTTGTACATATAAAATATGGTTGGTTATTTTATGCTTTTTTGAACAAAGTCTTGTTCTTGGTTCAGAAGTTTCTTATGTATTTTCATATGATAAAAAAAACTTACATGGCTGTTTGAAGATGCGGTTTTTATCTTCTCGTGTCGAATTGTTCAACAAACTCGTTCGCTGCGCTCACTCATGTGTTACTACATTCGATACTCGAAGATAAAAATCGTATCTTCGAACAGCCATGTAAGATCCTCTATTTATTTTGCTGGTAAAGGTTCAAATCCACCCACTCTATCAGTTATATCCTTCCGTACGATTACATGAACAATGAAATGTAGCAGTAAATTTGTTTCACAGCTTCGCTGGTATCGGAACTGGGCTCTAAAAAGTCGACAATGTTTCACACCAATTATCAGTGTCGGTACTATATATGATCCCCTCGTGTACATCACGAAAACTAAAATAATGTCGGCGAATTTCACTGTAACTTAAAACAATAAATATTTTATATTTGTTTTCGGTTGTACATTGTGGTCTAGTCAGTTGTCCGGACTGATGTTGTTGTCGTTGGTTCTGATGTTGGTTTTAACAGTTGTCCATAACATCTGTTCTGATTGTACAAACCTATTATATTGCTATCTTAGAATTAATTTCGAATTATATCATTTTTCTTTTTCATCGGGTGCAAGGGATTTCTGTTAACCCTTCAGGTGTTGTTACCCTTGCACCCACCACTTATGTTGTTTGTTTTTCTGTTCTTTGAATCTTGTATTGTGGAAATAATAAACCTTTGAACCTTAAGGGCCAGACCAGTCATTACATTAATTCATGGCCCAGGCCAAAAGAAAAATGATTTTTCCATAAGTATGCATCACAAAAATATTGAACCAAATTAACTTTTTCAAGCTAAATTGACAGTATTGGATGATGCAATCTGAAAATAGATAAAAATGTCTGGCTACCAAACCATATGAATCTCATCAGCAGTATAGTCTCAGAGATACTAGCAGCATTTATTCGAATGTATGTGACTCTAAAATTCGAGTATAAATAAAGTTATGTATGTATGGTTATAAACAAAACCCAGGGGCCCCATTTGGATATCTTTATGACGGGGCTGAGGTCCATAACATTTATACATCCTCAAAAAAATCCCTGCCCTTCAAACTACCTACCCAAAATAATCCCTGACTTTTTGTATACATGTACCCAAAAAAATCACAAACAAACTAAAGTATTTTGTACAAGTGTATCCACACTGCCAACAGCTGGAAAGCCAGATGCATTAGCAAGCTTTTTACTTACAATTCAAGCTGCAAGAGCCAAGTTGAACGTGACTGTGAAACACAGGTTACAACCGTTTCGGAATGAGCTACATTGTGTAAAAGTTGATTTTGTTGAGGAAGGAAACCATCCTGAGTCTACATAGCACCAGGCAAGTGCATCTAAATGACTGAAAACACAATACCCCCAAAAAAAATCCTGGCATATTTTTGCAACCCAAGAAAATTCTGGTATGTAGTTCACAGACTCAAAAAAAATCCCTTCAGCCAAAATTTCAGACTCAAAAAAATCCTTTGGACCCTCCTGCCATGAGGATACTCGAGTGGGGCCCCTGGGAAACAAAGACTGGTCCTTAAATGACATTATAACCATTTCAGGTGAAGACAACTAAAGTGGTCAAAACAGCACTGGATAAACATCAGCGGCTACGACCAATTTTAGAGATACTTCATATATATATTTTTGAATACTTGAAATTTATATTACTATTGATTATAGGTTTTATATTATTCTTAGTAGTGTCAGTTTTAAAAATAGTTCTTAGTACATAGGTTTTAGCTTAGTTTTAACATTGTTAAATTACATTTTATCTTATAGTTATACCACGACCCCACAAGCTATATAGCTTTTAAACCACATCGTGATTAAATAAAGACCATCCATCTATCTATCTATCTATCTACCTACCTACCTACCTACCTTGTACCTATCTATCTACCTACCTACCTACCTACCTACCTACCTACCTTGTACCTATCTATCTATCTATCTACCTACCTACCTACCTACCTACCTACCTACCTACCTACCTATCTATCTATTTATCTATCTATCTATCTATCTACCTACCTACCTACCTACCTACCTACCTACCTATCTATCTATCTATCTATCTACCTACCTACCTACCTACCTACCTACCTACCTACTTACCTACCTACCTACCTACCTACCTGTCTGTCTGTCTGTCTGTCTGTCTGTCTGTCTATCATTAAGTAGTTTCTAACTTCTTACCATTCCTTTGGCAATAAGATAGCTGACAACCCCTGTGTGACCATGCTGGGCTGCCACATGTAAACAGTTACAACCTGTGGATGAGTGGCACAAAAACAAGAAAATATTTAATGAATCATGTGTAATTAGCCCCCCTGGCTATAAGTAAATAGAATTGTCAAACATTCCTGATCAATACATTACATGTAATTAGGGAAACTAGCACTTGAAATTCATCTGGAACAGGAGGAGTTGGTTTCAAGAACATTCTGGGATCATACTGAAAATGTTTAGTGTAAGCTCTCAATTCAAATGTTCTGAAAGTACCAACTGAAGGTATTTTGTATTGTTCTCATAAAACAGTAATGTTTTAAAATGTGCATACTGGTTAAACAACAAAGCCTTGACATGTAAAATTATTTTTGAAACACTAACATAGTTCCACAAAGGTAGTAAAACCTTTTTCCGAACTGGTGATTTAACATTTATTTTTGTTCAGGCCAAGCTTCCAACATTAGAATATTCCAATCAAATGAAACAGTTTGTTGAGAGTCTTTTGATCATCTATAATCCAGCCTTTCCCTTTTGGGTTTCATATAATATAGGTATATATCACATCCATTCAAACATTCAAAATTTTAAAGAACAGTGTGCTCACTTATTTTATTTTTCAAGCAAGTATTCCAGAATTCGGGCCATATCATCAACTCTACTTGAGCAGGCTATGTCAAAACAAAAATTCAACAACTCAAGGTTTGTCTGGCTGGAGTGTATTAAGAACTGTTTTGATTGGATACTAAAGCACATTGGGAGGCAGACAAAACAAACACTTGTTACAGTGGGCATGACTGAAGGTTTTATCATCACAAGCATTTGTCTTGAAACTTGTTTTCAATTGGCAAAAATTGTGAGTACATTATTAGGGGTCACAACTTGATCAGTTTTTGACCTATTACCATATACTTTGGCATAGTGACAACACGATAACTGAAGTCCCAAACTGTGGTGGGGATTTTAGAAATTCAGCTTGGTTATTCTTTTATGGCATCTTTTCTTTGCCTCTGCATCACTGAACTGTGGAATCAATGAGCTCTAGAAAATTAACGACACAGAAAAACCTACTAACTATATTCTACCTTTAGTTACATATGCAGAATGTAAAATTTGAAATTGACATAATTGCACAAATTTCTACAAATGTCACAAACCCAAGCAGGGTACGAAGTTAAGGGGGAAAAGCCGGCCAAAGCCGGTTATTTTGGCTGTGGGCCGGTAAAATTGTCTCAAAAATACAGTTAGTCAGCCCGAGATGGCCGGTTAAAATCCCAGAACGTTTTGCAAAATTGTAAATTCATAAAAGTTTAATCAGTTTTGATGCTTGTTATTGACATTGTGACCATTTCAAATTCAGTCTTGATTGAAACTTGAAGTTGCTTTCTTGTCAGGCCAGCTAAAATAATTTCTGGGCTGGTTAAATAAATCCAACTGGGCCGGTTGAGAAAATTCTTAATTTCGCACCCTGGTGATGAAAAACTGTTGGTTTTGTTAATTCTCAACCAAAGCTTAGATTGTTCTCAGTGTTTGATATGTGATGAAACACTCCTTATGTTTGATATATTAAGTCAAGTTCACTTACCATGAAGACATTAAAAACTGAAAAGGTATACAAGTAACAAAATTACTGGGGACAATAAAATTTTTTACTCAAGTTTGTGGTGTTTAATGTTTTTAATTTAGTTTTGGGTGAAAATTATTGGATCTTGAATTTTTCCAAATAAATTGCTCACAGTTTACTTACAATCTTATCACAATAAATTATTTTTGTTCTTTCTTATGAAGGTGGTCGAAGATGGTTATGAATTTTTTGCCAAGCGTCAGCTTGTCACACTGTTTTCTGCACCAAACTACTGTGGAGAGTTTGATAATGCTGGTGGCATGATGAGTGTTGACGAGACCTTAATGTGCTCCTTTCAGGTTTGCAATATTCTACTACTAACTAGTACTGAGGTAGAAGTTTAACTTTAGATAGTTGGAGCACACACATCAGATTAGTCACAGTACATTTTCACTTCCTTTCAGTGTGGTATTGCAAAACAGGAAGTTAGAATTAGTTTGAACTGATGAGCAAGTTATGAAATTAATAATTATGTAATTATTTGCAAAATGACAGACATCAGTATTATCTAGAGTTTTGGTGAGGGTGACTCTAAAAAAGGTTACAATATGTAATTATATTGAGCATATAATGAATTTGCAGTAAGTTATGGAAAGTCATAGAAAATCATAAAAATTTGGTCACATTTCCTTACTTGTAAGGGTTACAGTACAACAGTTAAAACCCCAGTAACTGGTTTATACTCCCATGCACCACCTACGGTATTCATATAGCTCTAGATCAAGTGTGTGGCTGGCTGGGCCCCTGTCACTAAGTGGCATCAGCATTATTTCATCCCCAGGACCCGGTTGTTCAAAGAGAGGGTAACTTTATCCCTAGGATAGCGCTAACCTGGAGATAAATCTGTAACCCCAGGGTTAGTTAACACCGGGGTAAAATGCTGTTGCTCAAACGCGGGGTAAGCAACGGGTAACTATCCCTAGGATAATTGGCAAGTAATCCCATAATTTAGTAGAAAGCTAACCGATTGATTCAAACATTAAGTATAAAAACAATTTATACTAAAAATCAGATAATGCTTGGTACTACTGTCAAAGTTAAATTAGTAAATTGTATGAGGTGTTTCTCTTTCCAGAACATAAATCAACATAATTATATAGAATAATAAAACTGACCGGTAAATTAGGCAAACAAAAGCATTATTTGGCTCCTTTTCATTTAGAACAAATAATTCAACAATTTAAAAGCTTACTTCACAGTTGTTTCTGCTAATACGGTGGACAGTACAGAGCTGTCGTGTAAGAAATTTGCTACGGAAACGATCATCAAACTGAGATTGAATATCTAGTTACTAAATCTACTCATGAAAATGCTTGGTGATAGAATTATATGCAAATTGCACACACTTGTAAACTTTTATTCATTACTATAATTTTATTTTTCTTCATTTGATTTTGATAATACATGCAGCTAGCTAGGTCTCTAAGATAACATTTAGTTTTGTTTTATGTATCACAACATATATATTCGGTCGGTTGCTCGTTCTTCAAAATTGTCATGCACAAATAAAATTGGCAGGAAAAATCGCGATTCAAACGCAATTGTGTCTTTGTTCGAAAAACGTTTTCAATTCAAACATCTAGACTAATTCCATATAGGCTCTACAACAGGTAAATGGTAAAGCCGATTTTACATAATTATTTACAATTGACAAAGCAACAACCTGTTTCACTGATCTGCAGCATGCCATCTGTCACTGGCTCGGATCACTTTCATGAAAGAAATCCTAGGGATTCGATTGAAGCCACATCTCTATATTTCTCCATCGGCATTGCAAAGTTCATTACCAATTTTGTCCACAAGACAAAAATTAATCCACAAATCTAAACCCATCACAAAAGTCAAAAGGAAAAAAACATGCATGTCGATCTGACTGATCTGCACAAACTACAATCTCGCTCGCAATGCCAACAACAGAAGAAGGCACGGGAAACTGCAAGCCAAGCACATATGTCCAATCAACATTTTCCCGCGGTTTACAAGTTCTGTCTTCACCAAGCCCGGATTGTGTTTCTTATTGTTTCATTTTGGGGAAATAACAATGAGTGTAATAAAATAGAGAGGAATTTATCTTCACTAAAGTTGTCTTTATTTTGTATGTCTTTATTGGTATGTTTGACATTGACTAATTCCAGTTTTCCGTCGTAACTTTCAGTATATTTGTACGAAGTCTGACTAATAAAATATACCCCTGCCCAATCCATGGGGTAAAATTATCCCTGGGTTAGTGCTATTTATCCTAGGGTTAAAATAACCACCGCTTCGAGCAATGCAACTTAACCCCAGGGTAATTTTTATCCTCGGGTTAGTGAGATTTACCCTGGGGTAAGGCTTACCCTGTCTTCGAAAAAACGGGGCCAGGGTTTGGTTTGGTTTGGTAAACTTTATTTATACACGCTAACCCCAACAACAGCAGCTGATTTCAATGAGGGGCGTGACTTATAATTACATGTGCTATATATCCCTATTATAAAACATACAATTACGATTCAGTTTACATTTTTCTTGAGGAGAGAGACGGCAATGTAATATGGAATTGGCAGTTTGTGTACACGGCTCAGTTACCACGTGTGATTGGTTAATAGTTCACGATTGATAGGTTTGCACTTAAGTTGGTTTCCTGGCAAAGCTGTACAAAGGTTTATTTTCAACTCACAAGATTTGAAGTGATTAAATTAGAGAAGCCTATGGCCTTTAGCATTTTTATCTTTTTCTTTTCTTTTTATATTTTTATCCATAATATTATTTTTAGCATGGTGTGATGCTCATTTGATCATAATTTAATGTTGAAATGCACAATATAAGTAGTAAATTATTATTATTATTATTATAATTAACTAAGAGTACTTTTACATGTACAGGCTGACTATTGCATCTGGTAAAAACAACTGGCTTCTTTAGTGATTTTTGCTACCTACTTGCTTTACATTTCTGGAAAAGTAACTTTACATACATGTAGTTCTTTATTTTAAAACTCGAAAATTGGCCAGCTACATGTATGTGATACTTGCCATTTACTTCAGAAAGTAGTACTTCAATGTATTTTGATATTCACAACATAGAAGTGACAGTGTGTGGAGTGTCAGAATCTGATTCATGTCAACTACTATCTTTGTTCTTTGCAGATACTAAAACCATCAGAGAAAAAAGCCAAGTACCAATATGGTGGTCTAAATTCTGGTCGGCCTGTGACACCACCTCGAGGTCCACAGTCAAATAAAAAGGGCAAGAAAAATTAGTAATTCTAAGACACATCTCGAGATAGATCACCACAACAAAAAACTGTAGAAAGACAACTTTATTCTATCAAAAATGTGTACATTGAAAGACAGCAATATTCACATGTATACTGCTGTCTGCAGAATAAGAGGGCATTATTCTGACATACTGCCAGCCTGCCAATCATGTATGTTGCAGAACAGCCGAGTTATCCATACACATGTATTTCAAATTTGTCAATAGCAGACAATAATTATAGTCAGTCATCAGAATAGTTTTTATTGTTAGCTTTGTACAGAATCCAAAGTACATAATTATCGAAAGACATACACAATTATTTTTGACTAAGTATAATTACCCAACATTACAAAAAACTGTTCCGAAATGTTCATGTTTTGCCAAGCAGTATGTTAGAACCCACAGACAAACGGTAACAAAGTATGAACAACAGCAAATATTTCTATAGAATATTTCTCTATTGTTATATTACATAGAAACAGCCTTGCTTGTCCTGCATCTAGTGAAAGGTCTGCTCTCCAACAATGGTAGATTGTTGTACACCCAGGTACTAACTTTTTAGAAATATTATGTTGCCCCAGTTAAATAAAATGGGACAGAATAACAAGATGTTATAAATAGCCTAATTTTTAGTTTCCACAATAATTACTTGTTTTGTCTATGGAACAAGTTCAGTTCTGCAGTTACTGGTAATTAGTCCGAAACTCTGGGTTCACAACAACTGTCCAGTTGTACTGTTACATGTACTGTTGTCCAGTTGTACTGTTACATGTATCGTTGGTTTAGGAGTACATGTAAACTTCACATCACCTGGCATCAGGATGGGCCTTAGGACTTTTCTAAAAATCTCTAGCAATCAGTGCGCTTCAAGGTACTTGAACAATTGGGCTTGGTTGAGTGGTGGTTATAAATAGGTCTTGTGCCATCCTGGTGCTGGTCTCGCCCTGGATTGTAATAGATTCTACTGAAGGTTTAACACACATAGGCTACACCATATCCAGAGTTTCACTCGCATTTCTTTTTTCATTACTGCTTAAACATAGCTCAAACATTGTACAAGTGATGACCTACAGTGTACTTGAATGTGTACTTGTAATAAAAGACGAAAGCATCAAGTATTACTGGGCCAGGCTACACTATTGCGAGGGAATCTTCCAGTCAAGTTCATTTGCCCAGAAATTGCATTCATTTGTTTGTTTTTGTAATTTTAAAGAATCCTGCCAACAAAATGGAATGTGTAGTGGGGGTAATGAAAGGTAAAATCCAAGCCTTGCAGACTTTATGTGACATGCAACCTTAAATACAAACCTGACAAAAACTTAGTTCAACAAGAGGCTTCAGGAACTGATTCAGAGAGCTCCCAAGATTTGTGTTCTGACTACCTTTTTCAAGGTTACTGTCTTTTCAGTGCAGTTAGTTAGCTGTTATTCTGTGTACTCAACACAACTAGAAGTGAGAACCTTTGGTTTGGTGAGCAAAGTTATCAACAGCTGATTTTTCCTTATTATTGAGACTACAGAGGTTAATAATCAACAGAATTATTAGTTTGATTCTCGCCAACATTTTGTATCGAGTGTATGGAGACCAGTGTGAAGTTTTCCAATGTTGGGGGAGAAAGAGAAAGGAGCTTAACTTTACAACAGTATCTTAGTTGTGATGAAGCACGAGATGAAGCAGTTGTCCTAACTCTGTTTCGAACTCTAACACCAGTAAGAGTGAAATACTGGTGCTGTGATATTCAATAAACGAGACTTGAATTCCTACTAGGTTTATATATATATATTTATATATTTTTTTGTTCAGATTGATCCTTGGGTGTATATAGCCTGCCGTGTGAATAGGCTCTCGGAAAATAATGAAGAACAAAACCACCTCCCGTCCCTCATTGCAGTTCCCCTCCGTTTCAAAACCTTTCTTCCTCAATGTTTTCCCAGCATGATGAGCTGATTCCCAGGCCGTGTTATTTTCTTGGGGGTGCAGGGTGGGAGTTATTATTAGACGGAATTCTGTAGTCAAGCATTTGTATTTTTTAAGACATTTCAATATGTAAGCACTGTATCACCACTAAATGTAATAATGCTAAATGTAATTATACCCACCCTAAAAGTAATAAATTTTAACCCTACCTGTAATAAAATGCAAGATAGTTTCCAGGCTTTATCAGGAAAAGTGTGTGAACTCCAAACAAGGGCTTCAACACAGTGATGTCACATGTCGTGTGAATTTTAAAACTGTCGATTATTTCTAGTTTCTTGCTCATTTTAACATCTTTGAGTCGCCTAAATGTTGTGTGGTCACAAATTGCCAAAGTGAAGACATCATGTCATGTGAGTTTTGAAGTGAAGATAGTATCCCGTCAATATCAGCAATTCGCCTGTAACAAAACGAAAAGGGGACTGGGTCCAAAACTGCGATCTCAAAGCATGCATGGATTGTTTGGCTGGACAGGAACCAATATGGCGTCCATTATCAACGAAAGCAATCTCAGAAACTAAGAAAACAGAGATAATATTAAGCGAAAACGATATTCTAACGATATGCTCTAAAACTATCTGTTTTACACGGATTTTAGTTAAAAAAAATGGTGGTCCTGTTCAGCCAAACAATCCATGCATGCTTTGCGATCGCAGTTTCGGACCCAGTCCCCTTTTCGTTTTGTTAAACACAAGATTGTTAATTTTTTTATTTTTTTTAATTTTTGCCATGGAAACTAATTTATTGCCTATCTGTGGGTTAACTACATGGCAAAGGGCTAGTCTATATGTGCAACGACATTGAGAATCTTAGGGAGTTAAAAACATTGTGAAGTTGAAGGCTAAATTCCAAAATCAAATAGGGCGATTTGGTGTAAGAGTAACTGCTGATGTTACCAGTTGCAGATCAGCAAGAAACTAGCAATAATCAACATAATATTTTTTAAAAAAGCACAGGACTTTTGACATCATCAAATTGAAGCCCACGTTTGCATTCCACATACTTTTCCTTGGTTACTGTCTCACGCCAAAGATATGCGCAGTGTTAAAACACGTTTTATTACATTTAGGGTTAAAATTGATTACTTTTAGGGTGGGTCCTTTTATTACATTTAGTATTAACAGTTATTATATTTAGGGTGGGTCATTTACTACATTTAGCATTGTTTGTATTACATTTAGGGTGGGTATTACATTTAGCATTGATTTTTAATAGATTTAGGGTGGTTATTACATTTAGCATTGATTTTTATTAGATTTAGGGTGGTTATTACATTTAGCGTTGATTTTTTATTAGATTTAGGGTGGTTATTACATTTAGCGTTGATTTTTATTAGATTTAGGGTGGTTATTACATTTAGCGTTGATTTTTATTAGATTGAGGGTGGGTATTACATTTAGCGTTGATTTTTATTAGATTTAGGGTGGTTATTACATTTAGCGTTGATTTTTATTAGATTTAGGGTGGTTATTACATTTAGCGT
>JANVCH010044990.1:0-11284 GCA_025505405.1 Epizoanthus rinbou
GTCCGCATTAGATGGGTGTCTGTATTAGATGGGTGTCCTTATTAGATGGGTGTCTGTATTAGATGGGTGTCTGTATTAGATGGGTGTCCGTATTATTTAGAGGTCAAACCTAATTGTGCATCTCGAAAGGTTATTGGGGGATTTGAGATGACGTCACTTTTTCCTAATTTTTCAGATTTATTTATTTAGTTATTTACAATTGTTTATTATAATTTTTCATGCATAGCTGATAAGTCTAATTTGGTAAATTCAACACTCGTCACATAAAATGATCATGATCAGTTATAACGCTTTGAAGCCCAGACACAACAACTTTTATGACTTGTGTAGCTTTGTGTCATAGGGTTCAGCCACTATATATATGAATATAGTAGCCGGGCGCGCAAGGGCAGTTCTGGTACGTACTGGACAATTAAAGTTAGCGCTTTACCGTCATTACTTTACTAGTATTGACAAGTATCCATCGGTTGTTTATAAAACAAAATAACTGCATTAAGATTGGTTTCTATATACTAACAAAACGCAGCGTAAGCTTGCTGCGACCCCGAAGGCAATGTTTCCGTATAGTTGGATGTGGTGGCGGCGAGTGATCACGGCAAATGAATCTCACTCTTGATTCTTTGAAGTTTCTTGGAAAAGGCAAGAGTGGAAAACTATATTATAACTGAGACGACTGTTATTTTAACATTTTACAAGTCCGCTCGCATTCCTTGTTCGGCTGAGGAGAAAGAAAATGTACCAGGCACGTCGCAGATCACCAATCACTGCAGAGAATGCGGCATCAGGAATCCAGTAGTTTTAAGGCCGGAATCGAGAATACAGATGCTGGAATCCTGCAGGATCCGCCTTTTTTTCAACTTTGGAATCCAGAATTCAGAAGCTGGAATGGAATCCAGAATCCATAAAGTTGGAATCCAGGGGGTAGAAATCTACATTCAAAGGATTTTTATGCTTGGGATCCAGAACCTAAACGGTTGGGATCCAGCTTCCATGCTGTCCATGGGTTATGTTACAAGGGGTGACTCTATATAGTATATACGGCCGAGTGTTGTCACAGTAGCTTGTCTACGACTGGACGCCGAGCGTATAAACTGCCAGAAGAGTTCAACTCAGTTCTGTGCATATAAAACTGTCAGAAACATGTCGAAAATACTGCTGCCTGCAGCACTTGTCGATACGCATGGTTATATGAAAACCCTGGAGACTGTATCAATGTCTTTCGCTATTCTGGCGGAAGATATCAACTGAAGTTAAAGGGGCTATGTCACGGCTATTTAAGGAGATTTTTTGCGATGTACGAAATTCTCCACAAATCACAGGAAATCTAAAAAAACAGGTCACCGTGATAGAAAAACACAAGGTAGATGATGATAAGTCATAAAAGAACGCGAATGGTTAAAATTGGGGAAGATTAAAACGGATTACAAACTCTAAATTTAATTTCGGTCCAGGCTAGACATTAAATAAGTTAAATACATTCGCTATCAAAATTGTGATTCTTGTATTGAGACACTTTCTTTTCACAATATATAACCATTTTATCATTTCTTGTTATCCTGTCGAGCTTACAACTTGTGTTTCATGATATTGAAAGTTTTGTTCCTGACATGACTTGAGAGCATGCGCATTACGATGACATAGCCCCTTTAAGCATCGCGTATACCATGAACTGAAAACGTCAGACCATCTGCCGTCTGCCGTCGGTCGGCCATTTTTGTTTGGTTAACGCTTCACATAAATTCGTTGCTATCAAACATCAAAACAAACCGGCTCCTCGTTGCCGAGCGGCAAAGGAGTCAAGAGACTGGTCATTGTGACCACCCTCTCCCGTTCACGGAAATACACACCGGGCTATCGGTGATCTCAGATTTTCCAGTCTCAGATTTTCCAGTCTCAGATTTTCCAGTCTCAGATTTTTCAGTCTCAGATTTTTCCAGTCTCACCCTCAGAGGGTTAGGGTTGTGGTTGGAAAAACTGGAGAACCTGAGACCAATTATAGCTATATATATATATATATGGTGGAATACAAGGTGAAATACAAGGTCATGCTTTTAAAAACTCTCTTTGCCAATTTCATCTCGATTTCTTATAACATAATTTAAATTTTCCTTTCCTTTTTTCTCTCTCTTTCCTTTAGGTGAAAGACAATGCGAATCAAGGAGTGATGGTTGTCGAGGGAATGTTTTATGAAGAAAAGAGTTTTAAACTAATTATGTACGGAGGGTTTGGCATTTTGGGCTTCCTCGTGAGTGCTGGCATGATATACGAGATCTACTGGCGGAACACGATCAAACCACAAAGTGAGTCATTTTACTGCTTGTAAGCCATACACGCGCGGTGAACTCAGCCAGTAAGGTTTCTAACTGTTAAGAATGACACAGGGAGTCATTTGCTGCTTGTAAGCCATACACGCGCGGTGAACTCAGCCAGTAAGGTTTCTAACTGTTAAGAATGACATAGGGATCTCTCACGGGAAATGCAAAATTCACTTGACTCAGGTTCAAGATGGCGGACAGAAGACTGATGTGCGAAGTAATTCTAGTTCCAGTCTATCCTACGTTAGCATAAGTGTTAGGATTAGGCTTAGGGTTAGGCTTAGAGTTAGGTGTCAAGGTTAGGGTTATGTTAACCCAAAACCTAACCTAACTCTAACCCTAACCCTAACCTTAACCCTAACTCTAACCCTAACCCTAACCCTAACCAAGGAAAGACATATTTTACCTGAAGTCGAGTGAATTTAGAATCTCCAGCTCACATATCGAGTCAATCTCATTCCCAGAGCCCGCGTTATTTTAGGCCTACGGCGAGGAACGAAGGGCTCTGGAATAGAGCTCGCGCTTGTCCGCGATCTGCGGACTACCTTATAAGGCATTTTGATTGTCTGTGGGCCGATACTGGCGGTTTGCGCATGCGCCGGTTCGTGCTTTATTCCACAGCCCTTACCAAATAACAATGGCTACAGAGAAACATAATGACCAGCTTTTAATCGCTTTTATGATCATTTTGACTTTGTTACCCTAGTTACCAAGAAACAGGACCAGACAAAACAAGACAAGAACAATATTCAGATGGAAAATATTCCGGCGCCGATTCCGAAGTGTCGCTGTGCGTCAACAAAGGAACGCGATCTTCTCACTGAGTATTTTCGTTTTCATACCGAGTGGATCAGCCGCTTCCCTGAGGCAAGCCAGAGATCCGTTCTTAAAAGCGTGTTCTATCCTGACTATGGTACGGCAGCCATGGATGGCAGGTGAAGAAGCCGAAATTAGCCATTATTGCATAACTGACATTATCCTGAAGAGAACCGTGTTAGAATAAAGGTAGCATCTAAAATAGAGAGTTGACCGACTAGAGAACTTGGTTTGACACTAGACATTTAATAACATTTCAGTCAAATAAGAGACTTCCGTATGGATGCAGAGATAGCCGCCCCTCAACTCCAAAAGAAACTGAAATCTCCTAATTAGGTGATTTTAGAAAGTTTAGCACAGAGCTTTGTCAAACTTTGTAAAATTCCTAATTCACCACTCCAGACACTTCCAAAGGAGATGTCCCCCTTCCACCCAAACGATCCCAGAAATCAATATTGCAAATACAAAATTTCGAATGGAAGAACAAAACAAAATCATTAGCTTGTAGAAGTTGTGATGTGATTCGCTTAATGCATTTCTAAATTGCATTGTTCTTTAGACGAGATAAATTAACACGTGTTATGCCAAAACAATTATAACTTGCAAAATTATTATTAATATTATTATTATTATTATTATTATTATTATTATAATCCTTTTGATGACACACTAGGCTAAACATTTGTTGAAGCGTTGCTTTCTGGGATTGTTTGGGTGGCCGGGCCTAGTCGCTAGTCAATCAGACGGTCGCATGACAGACGTAAACCAATCAGAGATGACACTCATCGCATTGTCATGTCACTGTCATTTGCATTACATGATGGCGTGTACGTGAGAGGAAAAAGGCCCCCAGTACTCAACACGGGTCAAAGTTCTCGCAAATTTTATTGGTCAAAAAGCTGCTTTGACAATGCAATAACAATGCAATGACAATGCAATGACAATGAGCGTTGGATAGTCAGGCGAAATCGACTCTATCTAGTGGCATGCACGAGTTGTGTAATAAATGCAAGTCACGATTGCGACAATGTTGATGATGATGGTAATGATAAGGACAATAATGATGGCGGTAATAATAATAATAATAATAATAATAATAATAGTAATACTGATGGTGATAATGATGATGATGATGATGATGATGATGATGATGATGATGATGATGATAATAACAATGTTGTTGATGATGGCGACCACGAAATTGATGATGATGATAACGATAATAATGACAATGAAAGTGATAACGATGGAGGTGATAGTGACTATGATGATGACGATGATGGTCGTAATCATAGTCGTAATGATGTCACTGATGATGGTTGTGATGATGGGGATGATTTTCACTTCCCTTATTATATTCTTAGAAAGGGATTATCGAGAGTCATTAAAAAGTCCCATACAAATCATCACCAGCGGCTCATGAAACTGTATTTATTCTAATAAATTCCACGGGCGTTTATTAATGTTTCCCGTTTTAGCATTTGTTAGATAGAGGCGTTCTGTCCATTTCTTTTACAGTCTCTTTATCTATCTATCTACCTCTTACTTGTAGTTTAAACACAACTTACGTATTGCATCCATACAAAGCGAACTAGTTCTTATAGCCTGAAATGCTAGGTGCCGTCCTTTTCCAGATGTCTCCCAAGGAGGAGATTAACATCAGTAGCTCTAACCTAACCAACAACATATTTTAAAACTAATTCATTGACGTCATCATTTAGAAATTACGCGTAATTAATTATGCAAATTAGGATTTCACTTTAGAAAATATCTTGGAATTGTTTGTTATCCTTCGTTATGTTGTTTTTAACTGTCAAACAGTGTTTTCTATATTTCTTTAAAGTTCTTGTGCTGATAATCAGAACAATCTGTGTTGGAACAATGTTTACAACGGCAACAACACTGGATTAATTAACCGATGTTCGTTGCAATGGGAATTAATTAGTAAAGTGAAAACTAAGTTCATGCCAAAGGGTGGAATAAATACACCTTATTGCCCGAACATGTTGTGGAAAATGGCTGGCCCATTAGAGGTTTAATAAAAAGATAAAACTATATCGAACTGCTACATTATTTTGTTGCTCTTCTTTATCAAGCGGGAAGCGGAGAGAGGCGATTATTAGAGAGGAGTTATGTTATATAGACTGGGCGCTTATTAAGATAAATCTAGTATTCAGGTTTGTTGCCTTCTTTCGAACATGTCGTATGTTGCTTTTATGCAGATTCATCTATTTACTGTGAACAATGCTGCAGTAGCAGCCGAAATCTCATTCTTTTAAGCTTGTCTCCTAGAAAAAAATCGTGATGTTTCTATAACAGATAAATCAAGTTTTGAGTGACAAGGCAAGTCAGACAGTACTGAAAGAGATTTAGGATTAATGTAATAATTTTGGCGTTTTGATGCTTTTTAAGATGTAGTTTCTGTAGATTGAAGTAAAAACAGCAAGAAATCCAAGTCATTCTTGTATAAAATACACTTGAATGTTACAAATACGGTGCATTTGAGACCCGGTATGGTTCCCATGGAAACTTCAATTGCTGCTATGTTAAAGAGTTATTCTACGAACACAAACTATCAACTATTATTATATTGCCAGATACATCCGATATGTACACAGAAAAATGGAAAAGAGGTCCGAACTACCTTAACGCCTAGTTCACATGGATTCGGCATCGCCCTGCGTGTTCATAAAAACTCGTTCACATTCCAGACTGCTTCAATCAGTTAATGCCTAGATGGCATAATGTGGATTTGTGACGTCATATGACATCTTACCTAACGTCATCACTCATTTTAAGATAACTTCAATTAACCAATAGCCATTCTCCGAGATACGCTACCGACCAACACTCGAGAAATAATGTCAAATAGAACTTTGGAGCTTAAGGTTTGATACATTTTCTGGAATTTTCGCACCTAGCCTCGATTGTGTGTCATTGTTCTTGTGAACTGGCGCGTATCTCGTAAATTGGTTATTATGTAGCACACGTATTTATACTTTGCTAGTGACAGAGCGCAAAACCTTTACACTGGATTCTAATATTCAAAGAATCGTGAAGTGAAAACACTTTGCGGGCAACACGAAAGAATGTATTTCACTTAGCTACTCCGCGACGTTATTGAACACAAACGAGAACAGTGTGAAAACTATTCTGCATTTTTGCACTTTGACAGTCATGAGCGCGCCATCTTGGATTATGACGTCAGCGAGTTACCGTTCCCAGGCCATATATGGTCGGCAACTCACTGTCGTCGTAATCCAAGATGGCAGGACCATGACTGTCAAAGTACGTTCTTCCAGTCCGTTCTTCCTAAGACATTCTTCCATTTTGTCCGCTAAGTAGGTTTCACTTCTGGATCTCAATGTTTGGATACAAGCTCTGGTGATGGCAAAGCAAAAATATAAAAAAGATTTTGTGAGTACCATTCGCACCTTTAAGGTTCTATACTTTGGTTTTGTCACAAGTTTTTAAATCGTGTTTCAGTTTTAATATACTATAAAAATAAATAAAATAACATCCTTGGGGTTTTCTGGCATTTCTTTGCTGGCACTTTCCACTCTCGGTGTTACAAAGAGCCAGTACTCCGTCATCTTCCCAGCAATCTCAAAATGAAATATCCTTTACGTTTATATTCCTGTGTTACCGTTGGCGCCTGTGCAGGCGTTGACATGCTTTTCTCGCAGATTCTTCAGGCTCCGAAATTTCTTGAGGCTGTCCAACCACTTCTCCTGAAACAGCTCATATTCTGATATCATGTCATCGATCTGCGACTGAAGGGACTCGTCAGTCGGTTGTAGTTTCATCTGCTCGTCGGCTATGTCCTCGGACGCCTTCAACTGAATGTGTTGGTGACCTACCACAAGTCAAAAGATAAATACAAATAACTTTATAACCGTTTCACGTTACGGCCTGTAACGTAACTCCCAAACTATTAGAGGTATGGAAACAAAGGTTGGTATGCTAATTGATTAGGTCATTGCTAAACTAATGGCAATTAGTAATTTTAATTATGACGTCATATGGTGTCATAAATCCACCATCTTGGATTTTATTGCCGCCATCTTGGATTTTCAGTGGCTTCAGAAAATTGTCTTAATTGATTCAGTTATTATCAAAAAGTTTAAAAATGAACGTTGGTTAAACAGAAACTAAGATATTAAAGCAAGAAACCCCCCAAAAATTATAGTCAAAGAAAAATGTTCTCAATTTTTTTTAAAGATCTGTCACTCAAAACATGGTTGCCATGGAGAAAAGAGTACACCATACGAACAAGTTGGACATATCACAATGTTCTTTGATAAATTTGAGGAAACGTCCTAAAGTTTCAGCATTACAGCTTGAATGGTTCTTTAGTTATAATGGTTTTAATTCGGCGAGGAATGTTCAGCACCCCCTCCCCCCTCCCTCACCCCGCAGTCTAAATATGGTTAACACAAGCTTCAGAAGCAAGCTATATTTTCCCGTTGCGAAAAACATGCAACTTTACAAACGCCAAAACAGAAAAGAAGAATAATGATCAGTTCAGACTACAGTTAATTGCTAGAAATCAATTAAATTGACAAACTCTAGATGAAAGATTACATCTGTTGCCCAGCACAGAATATGGTAATTAGGTAATATAACGTGACGTGACGTGACGTAACGTAATGTTACTGTATTATACGTACGCAGTTTGGGTCGCCTGTAGGCGAACTCCCACACCAGCCCTGCAACTGTAAGGGTCAGCACTATTCCTACACCAATGAACATGATCTTCTTAAACACATTCTCTTCATAGAAGAGACCCTCAGCGGCTTTCAACTGTGGGCTCACTTCATCTGTTGGATTCTGTGAAGCAAATTTTAAAATATCCATTCAAAAGTCTAAAGCGAGATATGTTTAGAATGCAGGCAAACTATTAACAGTATAGATAGATATATATATGATAAAAAGGCTAAAATTATGATGTTTAAAACTAGGTCCTAACGTTTGCGACTTATAGTCATCTTCATTACCCTGAAGATGACTATAAGTTGAAAACGTTAGGACCAAGTTTTAAACATTATAATTTTAGCCTTTTTATCATATATATATATATATCTATACAACATTTTAGCGAATATTATGATATTAACAGTATATTGCAACGGGGGTTTTGTAACTCTTTTCTTTTCTCTTCCTTTCTATCTATTTCTCTTTCTTTCTATTCTATTCACCCTTATAAGTAACTTCCTACAAATAACAACTCACGCATGCGCAGTAACCCAAACTATACTCTGCTCTGCGCATGCACACTGTGGATCACCTTGTAAACAGAGCAATCTCGTTCCCACTCCCCGCGTTTTATCTGGCCTGTAGGAGAAATAATCCGGAATGAAGCAGCCACATTCCCAGGGTCGTCTCGGCATTCAATTTGGTCGTCTGCAAAAGGAGACCCTGCGGAAACAGTACATCACGTGATCATAAAATATCCAAATATCTTAGAGATTTAACGAATACAAGGAATGACTGATTTAATCTCGTGCCAGGTCTGAAGATTTTAGGATCACGTGATCTGCCATTTGTCAGGGTCTCCTCTTTGCGCACGACCATATTGAATAACAGAACAATGCAATCTCGTTCCCAGAGTCCACGTTATTTTTGGACTGCGGTGTGGAGCGAATGCTCAGGGGAGAATTCAAACGTCAGCTCGGCGATATGCGGACTTCTGGACCACAAAACGGATTTGCCTCAGAAAAAAAGAAATATTTTGTTAAGATTTAGAAATATCTTAGACTGCAGGAAACCTACCAGAGAATCAGCTACGTTATCTTTTTTTTGGGAAAAAAACGATAAAGATATGTTGAATAAACAAAGTTTCATATTTTCGCCTTGTTTATCATATCGATCTGAAGATTAATTTGTTTTAAATTCCTCATAGCTCGTGACCTGAAGATCTTATAAACAGTGCTGCTTTTAAGTCTTAAACTTATTCCGGACACCCAAGTTAATGTACTTACACGCTATATATATTTCCTTAGGGGTACAGGGTGGGGTGGGGTGGGGGAAAGTACGTACAGTGAAAGCGTAATAAAGATAAAGAAGATGAAGGTTTCATTTGGCGTGTTTGGACGCTTACCCTGAGAGGCTGCAACTTCCCGGCGATGACTTCAAACACCTCTTGGGGGTAGTTGTTCATATAATACCGCATGCAGCGCTCCAGGTTAGAAGAGTTCTTAGCCAAACCAACTCCATAATCGATTCCATGCTCAATGTATTTCTCCACTCTGATTGGTTCGTCTTGTATGAGGTTTAGGAAATAGGAGATAACGTAATTGTCCACAAGTGCTCCATCGATGTCGCCCCGAAGGAGGGCCTGTGTCATCTTCATGACATGAGGAAAGACTGCAAGGAAAGATAAGGAATCTTGTGAGATTTCCCGTCTCCACTGTAATATCAAGTTTACCACATGTTTGTATACAGCTATTTAGAAAAGGTTGACATTGTACGATAGTGAATATCACGACTAAAAAGGAACTGTGTGTTGCCAAAACGTTTCAATATCGATAAGTTACTGCCATGGAGAGCTTATTCTTTGTCATTAACTCAGATTTTATCCTTTCGGCAGCACCATGTTCTATTTACTCAATTTACATACTACTAGGAGCAGGCGTAGCTCAGTTGATTAGTGCGCGGCCTTCGGAGCCAGAGGTCCAGGTTCGATTCTCAGTGACCTCAACGTCTGTTTCGACTTCTCTCTGTTCCGTGTGAGGGGGGTAAAGTGCGCACCGTCGGCTTCCATTGATACCAGCTTCGTAGCTGACATAACTACCGACGTTAAATAAAGTTACTTTACTTTACTTTACTTTAGTTTACTGCTACGGCTACTGTTACTGCTACTACTAATCAGTACTGCTGATTAGCCGGTTTAAGTACAATATAATTCACTCTATGTCCTATTATATTTTTGATGGATACGGGAGAGAAACGGTTGGATTTATTGCATAAAACAGGATTGTCTATTGGCTTATGAATCAAAGCTGAAATCAGGTTACATCTTCCCCATCTATGATGCATAATCGCCATCGCACGAATCGCATCACCGGCGACGAAGTGTAGCATCGTCGACAGCAGACGCATTTTACGACTCAGATCTGGTATTCAATCAGGGCGCCCTATAGTTAATACAAACGACATACACGGCTGTTTAAAACAATCATAGCAGAGAAAAACTGTGTCATTGAAGACTGGAAAAAGGTAAAGAGACTTTAATTTCCATATTCAGTTCAGTTCGTCATCACTCAATAACTTCCAAAGCTGAGGTCACAAGTATTCACAAGTAGTCACAAGCAGTTACGACACGATATTTGGCCTGCGAAACCGGTACGATATCTGACATGCTTTTCATGAAGAAATTGAACAGTTATGACAAGCAACTGAGTCAAAGCAAGTGGTATTAAAAGATCGATGCAGTTAAACAGGAAATTAATTATGGCAGCTCGATCGCCATATGCATATCTGTCACGGTTGAAAACCTGTCAGAGTGATTATAATAATATCCAGTAATAATTATACAGCATAAAAGGCTATTTGGGTAAGTTCCTAAACACTATGCAGTCTCCACGTACCACAATTATGGTACTTGGCAGTAAATAGCCATATCGTTTGGTACAGGTTCACCGTTGGTTATCTTTGCTGTGATGTCTCAAGTCTCGATCATCATATAGCGGTTTCATAATATGCAAAATTCAAAGAAGCTATTTGTAGCACAACGGTCGCTTACCTTTCCTCGTATCGCGACATGAGCATTCTCCTTACGGTTTAGATGACTGAGCTCTTTCCATGTGAACGTATTTTGTCTCACCATTATAGGCGATGAGGTCTAGCCCGATCATGTATTCAGGCTGGTTGACTGTCACACGATGCGTGGATACTACGAACAGTATAATATATTATTCCATACGCATCACATGAATACTGCATATTTTATTTTCCTTATAAATAAATTAAATGTTTTCGCATCATTGCTTGAAGGAGGTTTTAATTTATTAGTTACGTAATTAGATAAACCGACTTTTGTTCAGAACACGTATTTCAGTTGGGCATTTAGGGATGCTATCAAAATAAATGAATTGCGTATTACCCATTTCATTGACATTTGGTAAGAAATGTATATATCAGTGGCCGTGGGA
>JANVCH010045101.1:0-11282 GCA_025505405.1 Epizoanthus rinbou
AGTTGATACCATTTCAAGGACTGACCACATCCCGTTAAAAACGTTTGAAAATAACTAGTGTTGAATAATTACTGAGAAAGGTTACAAGTACAACAATTTGTTAGTAGCAACATTTGAAACTTCCTTGCGCCCTGCTTTATTGCCTCTGGGTTTCCGAGGATGCATTGTTTATAGTTTGTTCGTTTGCAAACGCGTTAGAAGTAATTATCATCGCTCTGCCTTCGTGTGACCAAATATTTTGAGGCTTTTATTCCCACGCTCCATGATCAAGAGCGGCAAAGACTACTGGTAGATCAGTAATTATAATCTCTGTATAATCAGAGAAACATTTGCATGAAAATGGTATATATATTTTGATACATATTTCAAGGTTCGTGAACGAACTGTTCGGACTGTAAAGAATATATTTCGTGAACGTGAGAGAAACCAAATCGAAGGAATAATATCGAGGTACACACGTGTGGCCAAATCTAGGGCGAGGCAGTTTAAATCGCATACGTTTGTTTTGTTTTACTTGACGCCCCACTAAATGTAATTAAAAATGCCCAGAGGGGACC
Organism: Epizoanthus rinbou; assembly: GCA_025505405.1. Taxonomy (NCBI): domain Eukaryota; kingdom Metazoa; phylum Cnidaria; class Anthozoa; order Zoantharia; family Epizoanthidae; genus Epizoanthus; species Epizoanthus rinbou. The sequence continues at coordinate 558 of JANVCH010045101.1, forward strand.
ATTGTATTCCCTTGAGATTGGACTTTGTCCAAACACAAATATCTCGTGAAAAGAAGCGACAGTCTTCTAGAAACTACAGTGCTGCAAAACGCTGATACTATCAGTAGAAACCTGGTTTCTCCCTCCACGCTCCTAAACCCAGTTTCAGTAGAGATCAGCATCGGATTTTACTCCGTGTTATTTTTATTAATTTCTCAGTTTTCGAATGTTATACGTGTATGTTTTAATAGGTATGACTTTTTATCTATATTGCCTGTAATAATGTATTTTGCTTTTGCCGATACTGACCCAGGTTGTATTTTGCAATAATTGGTCCTACGTGATCACAGGCGCAGATCGAAGAGAAAAACGCGACCTTGAACTTTTTAAACGAACTTATTCTTCTAATACATTGAATTTACATCTTCCAACCCGGATCGCAGCTATTACGTGTAACAGAAACTGAAACACCTGTTCTGTGCGGTTATAATTCAATAGTAAGGTGAAACGGAAAACGAACTTGATGTCACGGTTACCCTTCTGGATAATTTTAGACTGAGTGTGGTTAATATTGCTTTTGTTTATTTCAGGCTAATTTCTTTGAGACTGAAATAAACCATAGGAACATTAACCACATTCAGAGTCAAATTATACCAGGTCAGTAATGGGACGTGAGACTGCAACACGTCTAATCAATTCACAGCGGAATCTCGTTCAAGAGGTCTGATTCCAATATCAAAGTCATTTAGTTAAGGGAACTTTTTTTCCAAGCATGATAGTAGAGCACGTATATGCTGAATATGGAAATACAACACTCAAAAAGACCTAGTTCACAAAGCACAAGTATTCTCGGAATCTCGTCCTTCCGGTTTAAACTTTATCTTTTCTTGTGCACGAGCAAGTTTTCTTTTCAAGACCAGCGCCTTCATCCGTTTTTTGGCTCTTACTCTGTGAGTGAACACGTTTTCTTTTGCAAGACTAAGCTCGTTTCTGAGTCATTTCATTTACTATTATCTGTGAATGGACACTTTTTCCCCGGGACTTTTTCTTTTCAAAACCAGTTCCTGTGTTATATTCATGAGGGATCTTGGAAAGGAAACTTGTTTATTCACAGATATGAGCCGGTAAATTGTTCCTTTTTGACAAGATAAGCAATCAAATGTTCTTGCTTAAAAATAAATACATTAACAACTCATTGTAATTAACTAGGCCAGTCTTTTATTTGTTGTTACTAGTTTACAAGTCTACTTTGTCATTTTGCAATGAACAAGTTTACCTTGAAAATATTCGCCTATATTCACACTAGTCGAATTCAGTTCTTCTGTGGTTGAAAAATGAGACAGCTTGATTAAATTTTGCTCGACTTTATAATTCAACACGTTTTGTTTGTTCTTGACCAGTTCGCCGACAAGTTTTATTAGTTCAGTTTATATAAAAGAACACATTTCGGCTCTTGACAAAGTCTCGTTTCTCGTATTTAATGAATTGCCAGGTTCCATGCCATGTCTATGTGTATTCCACAACCCTCCCCCACCCCCTCCCCCTCTGTCCGAACAAATGAAAGAAAGCTAGAGTGAAAAGGTGAAAGAAGGGAAGCTCCTCCCCTCCCCTCCCCCCGCACACACACACCTTCCCCGACTCACCCTTTCTTTCTAGTGTCCAGTCTCCCTTCAAGCCTCCTCGAACCCCGCTGTGTTGGCGAAGCTAACGAATTGGCAGCAGACTGTTATTTATAATATATTTTTCGTGTTGACTCAAAAGTCATCAAAATAATTGGAAGTTGAAAGTACGAGTTTGACATGAATATAATGATATATTACGAAATTGCAAATACTTGTCGTCAGTAAATTTGTACTGCTCATAATGAAACTAAAGATCTTGGAAAGGTAAAGGAAATAAAGAGACGTTCGGACTAAAACACAGGAATAGATGCCTATTTAACTTGATCTAATTTTGGTATTTAGTATTTTAAACCATGCTTGTCATTTTTTTGCCATATTCAGTGTAAACTCGCACGTTTGTATGTGAACTATTTCATAATAAAGGCTATTGTTATTATCAGCATGAGACATTTTCGAGTAGCGAGTATAGGAGCAGCTATAGACTTCTTCAAGGAGAAATAATTCTTGCATTCATAAGCACTTCTAAAGGTTCTTCATTTTATGAATACCTTACGAGTTCCTGTTTTCAAAAAACTGGAATTTCGAACATTGGAGTCGGTAAAGCTACAGCAACGATTAGTAACTAACCCAGCTGCCAATGCATTGAATCTGCCCACATTAAGATAATATTAAAATGAACGGTTTATATTCTGTATATAGAGTGTAGTGTGTGTGAATGTACATACGCATTATTTATTTATGGCAATGCTATTCTTAAGCAATATAAAACAGCTGCGAGTGTCTATAAACTGTGATATGAACACGCCGACAGTCGTAGGGGACGAGAGAAGTTTAAGAGGAACACGAGGCCCTACTCGCTCGACTCGCTCGACGGATTACCTCTGGGTCTCCATTCACATGAAAAATGGACCCTTTTGTCGTCAGTAATAAAAGAGCATTTTATGTTAGCATGTAGTTAAGGGGTAATTTTCTTCTCACTTAAGAGTATGTCAGATATGTTCCTGTCATTAATTCAGAAAGAAAAACATCTCGTGTCGACTAGCCTTTGTGCATGATATTCTCTTCTTCTCTCTCCATATTTATATTTAATTGGTATTAATTTGGCAATATGTGGTCTGCAAAGCGCTACGTGATTGATTGAATGAATGGTTGGATAACTAAAGATAAAAAAGAAATATATTTATATGTATATTGTAAATTGTAAATTGAAGCTATTAAAATTGTTGTTGTTGTTGTTGAGTGTGGAGGGCAGGAAATAGTGAAGGAAAACTTTTTCGTGTGGATTGATGGACTTCAGAATCGTTCATGTTTTTAAAAAAATGCACAAAAAGTCACTCAGCCTTGGTTCGAATCCCAACTCAGTAATTTTATTTGGAAATCCATTTCTAAAATTATTTGTAAGTGCTATATCTATATAAATAGTATCCACAAACAAGTTGTTATGAACAGCGCAGTTGGTTTCGAGAACTGAAATCCAGTAATATTCAAGTGGAAATCAAATTAGAAAAACTCCAGCGTTGTATGCCTCGAGATCAAAGATGACTGATTCGGTTTGAGCATTCACTGACATGATATTCTGGGTTAAGACTTAAGACCATTAACAATGAAGAGATTAGCCGAAATACGAATATACATTGGCATGAGATATATATAGTATATGTGTCTTAAAAGATTGTACGCTGCAATTATGCTTTGTTTTACTTGACGAATTTAGAATAGTACTATTTGAGCTTACATTTTAACTTAAGCAATATAAAACAACTGCGAGCGTCTATAAACACGCCGGAAGTTGTAGAGTATGAGAGACATTTAAGAGGAACACGAGGCGAAGCCGAGTGCATGTTTGTCTTGCTTCTCGAGTGCTCTACAACTTTCGAAGTGTTTATATCACAGTTTATAGACACAAGCAGCCGTTTTATATTCCTTTTATAAAATAGAAATAAGACGAAAATAAAAAGAGTGTCTTTTATAAAGTAAAAAAAGCAAAGTGGTACATAATAGTTTATATTATATAATTTATCCTCTGATACGAACACTCATTTTGCCATCTGTTAGCCAATCAGAACGCGCGCTATATCTACCCTATTTTATAAAGAGAGATATAGTATCCTGCCCAGTTCCGACGTTGCTTTTCTTCGCTACGGTCAGAGGAGATATTATTCATGTTCGCAGAAGGAAATAAGAACGGTAAAAAGCCAAGAAAGTACGTTGTTTATAGCAAAAACGCCAAGAAATAACCGAAATATATAAATGCTATAAAGATAAGGGAAGTATACTGATTTCTTGATATGATGAACGTACAATATAATAAATGGAGATTTAGATTGGAATGTATATTGATAGACCAATTACGACAATGTATTAGGAAGAACACCAAATACCTACTGAAAATGCAGTCTTAGTCCAGCAAAGCTAGGACTTCCAAATCATCAATCCTCAACACTGAGTGTAATGCTGCATGCATGTGCATTCAGAAGTGAAACCTTGCCTAACGGGGATGGAAGAGTGGAAAAAGCCGGTATAATAGTTGGGTGGACATGCACAATATTCGGAATAATTAAAGAACATCGGGAAGGATGATATAGTGGGGTTACCTTCATTAAGAGAAGATGAAGACCATCACAGGAAAACGGAAGAAAGGTTAAGAATGATAGCCCGTGTGTTTCTGAACAGGAATACACTCTTAAATATACGGTTTCAATTCTGCATCAGAAAATTTACACCAATTCGTGCATTTGAAATGCTTCCCTAATTTTGTATTTATAAAGTAAATTCTTTTAAAGCAGTTCTTCAATTGCAGCGAACCTAAAGAAGCAACATACTGCCAAACCATTCTACTCCTGACGGAATAACGTAGAAGTAACTCAGTGATGGTTCATTAATGAACTAACGTCGTTGGGTTTTGTCAACCTTTGTTTAAGATTATCCGGATAATTCTGGCGTAACACAAGTTCTGTCACAAATCATCAGTGTCATTTATAATAACATAGCTAAAAAATACACCACAAAACTGCGCTTAAACTCAAGCTGACATTCTTCTTGCATTTGGCGTGATCACATTCCACTGATGAATTTGCTAAAAAGAACTGGTATTTATTGCCGCAATTAAATAACCACGTATGCTATGCTACTCATTACAACATATGCATACCGACGTGCATGTTTATGAATGTGGAAGTTAAATCGGGCGTATCGAATGTAGACTGGTCTGGATGGGTGATATTACTGTATTAAGAATACCAGATTCCCACCTAAGCGGTTAATAACTAAAAAAAATTAACTGAATATTGATTGTAGTAGCTTGAATGTACGAACGTTTTACTATTAGTCTAGCATATTTGGCTACAAGATTATTTCGGTGTGTCCAAGTTCCCATTTTTGATCATGCACTTGTTCCACTCAGTTCCACTCAGTCCAACATCGCCAACATGAGAGTAACTATGCCATCACATTGTTGACGTTAATGATAGGTCAGCAGTTAAGATCCTGTATGCAGTATCATGTCCGCACGTGTCTTGTCCAAGCGACACGTTCGTGAGTGTATATAAACGCGGTTGCCGCAAACGCCTTGGACATTCAAACAGTCTACGTGAAGCTGCGATATCTATCAAGTTGACACAATCCTACGAACTGACCAAGATGATTTCTATAATTATAGAAATTGGTTTTTATTTACATCAAGTTGCGTTTGCTGCAACAATTCTGGCTGTCTCTATCTCGGTTTTGTGGAAGCTTCTACCAAGAAGTAAAATCGAAGACTACCACAAGAGATATGTGCTCATCACGGGCTGTGACTCGGGATTTGGAAAAGCAACCGCCATCCGTTTAGATCAGATGGGATTCAATGTGTTTGCAACTTGCCTGACAGAAGAAGGAATAAAACGCTTGAAGGAGGTTTGCAGCAAACGAATGGTAGCGTTCCTGTTGGATGTCGCAAAAGATAGCGATGTCAAGCAAGCCTATGTTACCGTGAAACATCACATACCAAACGGTTGTGGTAAGTTTGGTTTCTGTCAAAAAGATTTGTGTTTAGTTTCAGAGCGTTTCAACAAAATTGCAACAAGGCACAATTAGGTAATTAAATATTCCTCTGATCTAGAATACATCAACTTTGGACCCTTGGTATTCAGTGAATGTAGGATTCAGTGAATGTAGGACTACAGACTCACTGACGAAAGTCGATAAAATTGCAATAGTAATTGATTACTGTTCTCTGTCCCTGATCTGAGTTGTACGAACTTGTTATTGATTGCAGGACTACAAACCTCTTAGGAATAGGAATAAAAGTTACCATCTTCATTTAGATTGAAACAATTATTTGTAATTGCTTTATCGAGTCGATGTTAAAGAAATAGGGTGCTGCATAGACCATTATACTATCGGTGGATATTTGTTAGTCAACGACTCCTAGTTTCTTCCATTCAAAACGAAAACGCGAATTAACTACATATTATATTTGGAAAATTCATCGTTGAAGCCCTAGACTTTTCCTTTGTTATATGAAAAGAGCTTCTCTCTAGGTGTTCGCCGAGTCAAATTGCGTGTACCAGTCAACTTTTTTGAGATGTAGACTTTGGCAGACATCCATTTTTGGTGGCTTCTGGTTTATAAATCGCATTGTTAAATACTCCGATAAACATCGTCCTTTTATCTTTAGTCACAAATCAAAGATTCACAAAATTTGGAACTTTTCATATTCTTCAGTTGTGAATAACATAAATACTGAAAACATTACTCTTCAAATATAATTAATGGAGTTATTAAAAGTATGTTTAACATGGCAGTGATTTTCAGTTAAGTCACTCATAGTTTTGTGACTATTTTAAACTTTTTTCTCACAACACAACCTACGGGTTAATACAATTTAGTAATCGTGTTAGCAGGTTTAAAGGTAATTATACTAAACGAAAACTTGCCACGTGTGTCTAATCCTGTCGACTTATTATTTCTGTAGACTAAATAATAAAATATTTTCCAATTATATATCAAAGTACATTATTTGAAACAGCTTTTCAAATTTTGAACGATTTGAAGTAGCTTGTTTTTCGTGTTTAAAAATATCTTCGCTTTATTCATATAGAACAGAAGAGGAATATTTATCCAAGGTTGTTGTACAGGAACGATTGTTCAATATAATCCTTTTGTACGTGCCTATACATACTAATAACTACTTCAGACTGATCCTCACGTCAAGCCAAACTTTGCAGTCCAACTGTTTATGCTGCTAAGAATGTGAGAGAAAGAATCTGAGGATTATGTTGATAGTTTATAGGTTACGGTTGCATTAAAACGTTGGTATTGCGAGTATTATCATGACTTTATCCGTACCCCGGAATGCTCAGTCACTCGAGGCATACATTGACTAAGCCGGCCCCGCAATATAACAAAAAGCAACTTCATTATTTATGTCAAGTATAAGTGTCTCAGATGAGCAGAATCCAGGTCTAAGCCTTCTGCCCACGCTGGTAAAAATATCAGCCCGAATCCCGAACGAAGGAAAATATAAAAATCGTTTTCCAATACAGTCGCCAAATTCGACCACGTGGTTACGTGAAGAAATGCCATTTTGTGGCCGCGTCAGTTTTGAAGTAAATAACTTCGTATTAATCACCATAGTGACTGATTCCTATGCAAATATGAAGTATGTTTGAAACAGTTCATATCATACATTCTTGACATATCGTCGCGTATGTACAATTGGGGTACACTTGGCTTATGTGTACCGCACGTAACGTATTGTAGTACTAAGGGACGTGACTGAGGAATTAGTCAGAAGACACAATTTGCCTGATTACAGAATAAAGCTCTATCCACACTAATGCGGTTTGGTTCAGAAGCTCTTGCTTTTTAAGCATTTTTTGCCGATCGTCCACGCTAAAACGAACTAAACAGAGATCTTTAGGGATGAAAACGGATGTTTTTGAAGACACTCCAAAGTGGATATTATGAAAACGCATAAACGAACTCGTTGGCCACAATCTACCACGATTCGAAAATGGAGATTTTAAAACAGTGTATTTTGAAAACGTGTTAGAGTTGACAGGGACCTATGTCATTACAATTACATGCACTGATGCCATCTGTGTTCGTGTTTTTTAGAGATTTAAATTTTAAACTTTTAGATTTGTAATTCGGTAAACGTTGAAATTTTTAGGTGAGCGCTGCATTTGACCCAAAGGTTTTGAATATTTATTCATTTTTTCTACACTGGCAATACGCCATATAGTAGCACCGACTTGTAAGAGTTTGAAGAGGTCAATAATATGGATAAAGTCAGGGCCCACAAAGTATCTAGGATTAGGTTTTTAGATTGTGGTGCCTATCCACCGATAAGTACATGACGATTTTAGCTAAAGCAGAAATATGTTGTACAGTTAAGGATGTGGTGCGGGACAGCGCATTTTAGTTTAGATGATCTTCGTGTAACTGAGGCTTTTACCTTAGCATGAAATGTTTATGGGAAATCGCGTGTATCGCTACCCCACTCCTTAGCGACTAATCGCCGAGAAATTATCCGTGTTGACCTCTCGTTTAAACGGTTTTTAAGAGGTTTTGTAACTGAGGATCTTTACATGTAGACGAGATTGTGAGCAGTTAATTTATAGTTGGTGTGTTATCCAGTACTCCAGTAGGACTTTACTGACTGAATATGGCTGTGGCTGTGACTGTGAGTGTGACTGTGAGTGTGACTGTGAGTGTGACTGTGACTGTGACTGTGACTTTGGATGCGGACGTAGATTTGGATCTTGATTTGGATACGGTAAGAGCATCGCTCAGTAACATCGACGTTTTCTTCTCTCAAAGGTTTATGGGGTTTGGTCAACAACGCAGGGATTTATCTTCCTGGTCCTATTGAGTGGCAACATCTGAACGAATTCAAGCGTCTTGCAGATGTCAATCTTTGGGGGTTGATTGACGTGACTAAAACCTTCCTCCCGCTTCTGAGAAAAGCTAAGGGACGAGTGATAAATTTCTCAAGCATTGGAGGTAAGTGGAACTATTGGCGTCACTTTAGATTACTTGAAATTGTTATGGGAATCAGCATAAGCAACCGAACTAAAGTGAACAACTTTAGGTTTGGATATAAGTTTTGTTCATGATGTAGTTCGAGTAATGTTCTGAGCTTTCCTTTTTATGTGTGTTTCGTGCTGTTGTACATCACTTTGTTGTGGTTAGCCAACCGACATTTTCTCTCCCTCGTGCTTGCTGTCTCATCACCCAGCATTCCTAGCGTCTCTTCCCATATCAAGCACGACTTACGTTTATACGTATTTCCGCTCAATACATTATAGTTAAAAAGAAATTTCAAAACAGTGACACCGCCCAAATATACCTAATTGCTGACGAACGTTTCAAGCCAGTCCAAAGCTTCACCGTTTGGCCTAGAGTGCCACACCTAAACGCTAATCACAGCTCACTACGTCGTTTTAAACCCTTAGGTTGAAAACGATGTCATGACAATGTTATAACTAATCTGTAGTTTTTTTAAAACAATAATGCCGGGTTGATATATTCGTAATGTTAGGCATGTAGTACAACTCTTGAACGGTCCAAGAATAAACTTGGAGGTGAAAGGTGGCTCACTTACACATAACTATCCACATCATCATGCGTCACGTTCTAGATATATTGTACTTTGTTTATCATATGTTGATGGCTGTATGACGTATATATATTTTCCTTGTCACGTGTTTAAACTTGGGTGACTCTTGGGTGGCGTCTTATATTGGTTCTGCTCCCTTGCTTGGCTGGCAAGTGGTCGGACATGACGGAGGTTGTGCGAGACTGCACTGAAATGTAACAACAGTAATAAACAAAACAATCAATTCAAAGAATCTTAACAACTTTAATTGGTCGAAGCATTTATGCTTGGCATGGCACTATAAAACACTCTCGGTTTTTTGACACTTCAACAAATAGAGAAGTAGGTTGGGCGTTTGATATCTACCCTGATGTATCGGACAAAATTCTCAGTTCCAACTAGCCTTGCAGGAAATGAATGAACACTAGTAGGGATAAAAATATTTTCATTCATTTTATTCTGGTAGTGGCTCACTCAAACATCTGACGTTGTAGATAGATATTTCATAAATATGGACAACTGCAGAGAAAATATGCAGGGCTTTGATTGAGCGACAAGCTACAATATTCCAATACATGCATCGTGCCACCAGAGCAACGTATTACTAAATCAATTTATGGCACGAGTTTAAAAGTTCTAATGGATACGCTTGCGGCTGAGACAATGTTAAACAAAAAACATTGGTGATGCTTAAGATAATGCCTGACCTTACTCCAGTTTACCTTCAGGATATCTGCACACCTCGTGAAATAAAACCAAAACCAAGGACCGACTCATTAAAACGCAGCATGAATTACCTGATTACAGCGGGGCATTCGTATGAAACAGACTACCACGTAACTTTAGAGCATCGGGCATCGATACATATTAGGCAAAGTCAAATTCCCACTGAACGCAAACATGTAAAACAATTTATTGAAATTTCTAACTATGCAAACTGATGTTTTTACCCTATCTAATTAAAGTTGCCTGTCGGTCCGGCTGGCTGGCTGAATCACTTTAAAAATATTTGACTAATAATGATTTAAAAGATGGTTTATTTCTACTCCTATCCACAGGCAGTATGACCGTATTAAACTTCGCTGCTTACTGCGTCACCAAATATGGAGTGGAAGGATTCTCTGACGCATTACGGCGGGAGATGCGCCCGTGGGGCGTGCTGGTCAGCATTATTGCTCCAGGCCCCTTCAAAACTCCGATATTCAACACAGAGTCCATCGTTGAACGATACCATAAAGTGTGGAACTGTCTGAATGCTGATGTTGCTGCGGATTATGGAGAGAAATTCTGTCATGATAGTAAGTGCATTTTGAGAACTTCAGAATGCCGTATAAAGTAATGTGCCAACCGGGGGCAGAAGTTCGCAGGCATTTACTAAACGCAAAAGGTTCTTTCTTTCTTTCTTTCTGTCTGTCTGTCTGTCTGTCTGTTTGTCTGTCTGTCTGTTTTTCTGTCAATCTTTCTGTCTATCTATCTATCTATCTATCTATCTATCTATCTATCTATCTACCTACCTACCTACCTACCTACCTACCTACCTAC
>JANVCH010045212.1:0-11279 GCA_025505405.1 Epizoanthus rinbou
GTATTGTATTGTATTGTATTGTATTGTATTGTATTGTATTGTATTGTATTGTATTGTATTGTATTGTATTGTATATAATAATAACAATAATAATAAGAATAAGAATAATGTATTTCTTAATATTAGTATTGTATCGTACCGTATCGTATCGTATCGTATCGTATCGTACCGTATCATATTGTATCGTATTAAATATGTCTACAAATTTTTGCTTGCTGCTTTTGTGCAAACGTGATATTTTGCGATTCTAAATCACAATTAGTGTATTAAAATTACCCAGCATCTACTAATTGTATAAAGGAAGTTGTAACTCATAATTAAGTGGACCAGAAGTCGATCTGTCTCTTAATTAGATTTCAACTTAAAATGTCAAGTGTCACCACTATTGATGCAATAAGTTGGTTATTATTGTTATGACTACAGTTGTTAATCCATTCGCCTCTTGTCACTAAGGGATTGAATGAACGAAAACATGCAGAATTCTGTCACGTCATCGGTACAAGTTCAGGATCAGCTGTCAAAATAACAGAGACCTGAATGAGTTTTACACGATATGTCACCTGAACAGTTTGTTTCTGGTCCTGTCAAGTTATGTTACAAATCATACGAAAAATACACTTATTTATCTTATTTTATTTTATCTATTTTATTTTATTAGTCACATTGTAGAATGCACACAAAGGAAACGTTTTTAAACGTTTTTAAAATTAATATCTGCCCTCATAACTAAAAACCTAGAATTCAGTGTGTATTTTTACAAGAAATGTATTGCTATTAGCGATAATAACAAGACTGGTTAGTTTACTCTTAGCAGTATTATTTAGCACTATTAAAATAAAACAAAACAATTTACAGATACAACAGTCTGCTTAGAACAGCAGTTGTCTTATTGCTGTTACATTATTTTATTGAAATACAAGACATAAAATTGCTATCAGATCCTGCCACGGCTGTAACACCTGGCACATACCGCATCACTTCGCTCAAGCTGGCTGGGCTGAAGATAGCTACAAACATATATCTGTATTCTTCTACTATCTTCACTTAATGCTTGTATAAAAACAACAACACACAGATAGCTATCATCATTCGATAAAAGCAAATATAGTGCAAACTTCAGCCAGTATCAGACAGACACTGCAGTCTCACCTGAATCCAAACTGGAACTGCCATGTGCAATCCTAAAGTACTTTGATGCCCTCACACACAGGATGATAGTTATAAGCATCATCAAAGCACAAAGACCAAATGAAACCCATGCACCATTCTGGGGGGGATAACCTCAATGTAAGTATATCTTTGCAAGAACATAATACAAATATATTTTTTGTTAGTATTATTATTATTTATAATAATAATAATAACAATAAATCTAATGTTACAATAATATGTTCAAATTCAAATCTACATCTAACAAATAAATATATTTATATACCTAATTTATATTTAAAAATTAATCTATTATCTTTAAAACGGTCTGTATTTATTATCCGTCTGCCGCAGGTTTGGCTTCTTAAACGCTGGGAGGAATCCCTAAAGCCTGGTTCCCATATAACCGTAAGCGCCGTAAGCAGCATCCCAGACAGTGCTGGGGTGTGTAGTGTCGAGTTTTACGGAAACACTCTTCCGGTCTTTACGGCACCCCAAACAAGGAAAGGATTGAATGGAAACACTTGTCTGTGGTGATCTGCGACATACCGGGGACATTTTATTGTTTTATTGTTTTCAGGAAGTCACTGCCCCAACACTGTCTGGGATGCTGCCTTTACGGCGCTTATGGTTATAAGGAAACCAGGCCTAACCTTGGGTTGCAAGTTATGTAATGGGTGGTTTATGTCATCAAACTTTTTAAAAAGACGGAGGTCATATTGCTCTAAAAGATCGTTAAATATCGTAATGTACAGATGTGTAGCGTCTCTTAAAACATCTAATTAAAAACATTGGACCGTGGTCAGATCTGATGGACTGGCAGCATAGACAGGTAGGCCGTAAAATAATTTAGGTAGCACAATAGAATTAAAAAGATGGTCCACTTCGGCCTGGGAGTATCCTTCCTTGTGTAAGCATCTAATTATGTAAAGGCACTTGTTTGCTCCGTAGAGCTTATTCTTGTAGATCAGAGTTCTCCGTAGAGTTTATTATCACTGTCACTGTCACTGTCATTATCACTGTCATTGTCACTGTCATCATCACCGTCACTGTAATCGATGTTGTCATTGATTTACTGCTGTTGCTGTTCCTGCTATTGTTGCTGTTACTGTTGCTACCATTACCGTTACCGTTATCATTAACAGTTATTCGATGAGGCGGCATTCTCGATGAGCTGTTAGTCCAAGAGGTGCTTCGCCAAGTGGACTGACTGCTCATAGAAAACAATGCAGAATAGAATAACTGTTTTATAATAAATCAATACCAGGTTTTATGAATATGATTTTATACTTGGCCTCTGCGGTTTCTACTATATTTTCAATCTCTTCTATCATCTCGACAAATCGAGATGCCGCCATCTTGGATGTTTTCACAACAACAGGTATAATGAAATTATTAGGTGAGTTGAAGACCCAATCAAACTGCAGCATTTGCGATATAACCCATGGATGGTAAGGTAAAGAGTAACCAGCCAACATGCATGGTGACATGGGATTACAATGCCCATACGTACGGCACTATACACAGGACTAATCTTATCCACACTAACTTACCAGTCCAGCAAAGTAGCATGGTGACATGGGATTACAATGCCCATACGTACAGCACTATACACAGGACTAATCTTATCCACACTAACTTACCAGTCCAGCAAAGTAGCCCTGACAAACGGAATCTGTAGCTTCATCGTAGATAGTCCTCAATGGTTTACACTTTCCAACGTCATTTTGTACCTAACACGTGACATGAAAACTACCAGTGAATAGTGAATCGACTTGAAAAATCCCTAAAATGCCTGGTTACATGTTGCACAGAAGCTTGGTACTTGTACTGCCCTAAAATATGTTTACTGTCAGGTTTCTGTGTGACTGGACACTATTGAAAGCAATAGACATACAGATTATTGACTTGAAATCCAGTGGCTAGTTTGGCACTGAATATTTCAAGATAGTTCCAGACTCCCGTATGGAATGCAGATGTTCAGTCTAAATCCAATGAAAGGATTGTGATATGAATTACGTCAGTGTCAGTCACTGTTACAAATTGTATTTAATACTGATAAACCACACAGTTGGAGTTGCAATTTACTTGTAAACAATACTGAAACAAATATGATGGATGGTGTTACAGGTAAGTTATTTATTTAAAGTATCTCGACCACCCTGCGCGTATTGCATTTTGGGTAGGTACATTTAGCATGCATTTCGCCATTTTGTTGTTACAGGCTTTCTTGCTGAACTAAGAGTGCTTTCAAAATCCTCGAAAATCTTTGCAATCCTGCAACTGATTATCATTGATAACGTTTTAATTGGTTTATCCATTACAACTCGTTTTTGTATTGCTTTCAAAGCGGTGTGTTATTTTCAGTGTAGAGAAGGATCACGGTTGGTCGAGATACTTTAATATATCAAACACAAGGAGTACGTGTTTCATCACATATCGAACATCCAAGGTGTTTGATAGTTGATGAAATGCTCTGTCCAGTGCTTGATATAGATTCTCAAACAATTTATGTTTTGGTTTAGAATTAACGTATGCAAAACCCAGCAGTTTTTCATCACATATCAAAACACGTCACGGTATTGGTTTTCTTCTGTGTTTGCTTGATGAATTATTAACGAGTTTGAGAAACTGCTAATTACTAACCTTTGATACAGTGGAAGATATGAACTTGTCAGCCGTGCTGAAAATTTGACCCGAGTATTTAAGAACGTCCTATGAGATGAAATTAGGAGTTACATGTTTGAGGTCCAATATTAGTTTAAGCAGGACAGAAGTATCAGAGGAAGACAAGGCAAAGCATCAAATCACACCACATCGTACAACATCACGTTGAATTGCACCACATTACGTTAAATTCTAATAAATATAATAAATACATCGTGGTTAGCTCAGTTTGTAGAGCACTGGTCTCACATGCGGGAGGTCGGGGCTTTGAGTCCAAGCCAGACCAACACTTGGGGTCTTAAAATAACTCAGGATAAGGAGCCATCTTTGCTCCGACATCTGTAAACGGTTAGACCGCCAAGTCTTCTCGGATAAGGACGTTAAACCGTAGGCCCTCGGAGACCTTTGTCAATTGGGTTGCGAAACCTGTTAAGGTTCTCCGTCCACCTTAGATCGAGTGGGTTAAAGCAATAAAGCAATAAATAATACTATCATTTGTGGGCCCATTACAGTAATCCTCCGTTATCGCGCAAACAGAAACCGTTTTTCTCTTGGAATTGGCACACTGCTTGCGTGTAGATTACCACGGGTTATATTCAGTTGAACTCGGTTATCGTGATTATTATATTTTAGCTCTAGAGGGCCACTAGGGAGAATACCTTTATAGTAATTTAGTGTTACCGTTTTTAAATAAAGTTCATTGTATTGTATTGTATTGTATTGTATTGTATTGTATTGTTAACTCGATCACATTTTCGTTTCCCTCCACCTAAATTTACTTAATTAATTTACCTTTTATCTCGACTGACTAACGTTGACAATGATCCATTGAAGGTGGAAAATAGTGAAATGAAGTTGGAAACTATTAGCGTTTATTAAGCAAATCACCTAATTGCTGTATTTGTTATCGTTTAAACGGTAAGAACCAAGTTTAGAATATAACAAGATACATGTTAAATTACTGCAGTAGTTATATTTTCACAAAAAAAGTACGACATTTTGCGGATCTCTCGTTATATGTCGAACTTGCATTTTCTTGATCATTTCCTTTCATTAGGTTTGCAGTAGAAAGTATAAATGGTGAACTTGTAATTTTTGACTGTGACGGTGTAATAAATACTGAATTAGTATAGGAAACACCACCGTTCTCGAAGAATTAATGAAAAATACCACGAGTATTTTATGGAAGTGTCAGTAATACCACGACTGCGAAGCACGAGTGGTATTTGTCGCGTTCATCAAATACGAGTGGTATTCTTCGAGAAAGACGGTGGTGTTTCCTGTTAGTAGTACACCTACAAAAAATACAATTCGTTTGATGATCGCGAGAGATTTTTTCGTCGAGCAAAGTTTCCGAATGACAGTGCCAATTATAGCAAATGTCTTGTGACAGTCGGCCAGTAACTCAGGTTGTGATTGGTTCATTCAACTGTCCGATAACAGGTGTCCGATAATAGAACTTGTTATTGTATAGTGTCCAATTAATGAATAATAGAGTGGTTAAGGAACCAATCAGGTTTGAGGAAATTGTAATTTTTATAATAAATAGAATAAAACCTCACGCTCGCGCATCATTTGTTTTCATGTGCACAGTTATTTTTTCAAAAAAGTACGACATTTTACACACAGCCGCCATATTGAATCTGGAAGGAGAGCATACCTAGGTTTTAATAAATTTCAAACTAGTTTCTAGGTCATACAGTAAATTTACAATTGCACAGTTTCTCCCAAACATTCTTCGAAGATTTGTATACTTTTATGTGGAAACCTTTGCATTTAAACGGGGCCTAAGTCAAACTTATATTACAATACACAAATGCTCGTAGAAAAACTTTGTCGGAAAAGATCGGTCGGAAAGCAGGCATCAGTTGCGACCTTTCGGAAACTGGGCACAGGTTGAGTGGAAGCCAGGCATCCTCTTTAATTGCTGCCAGATTCAATATTGTGGCTGAGGACATGAAAATATACGACGCATGTTACATAATGTTACATTTATTCAGTATTTTATATTGCACCTGCACCCGTGATACGGCATTATACCCTGCAAAAATTTGCAACAGCGTGATAGCCATATTATTAGATAAAAAGAGAGACTGTCGCGTTAGACATACACTGGTTTACATAGACAAGTTTGGATCTTAATGCATTGCTTTCATTTTGCCAGGTTTTCCCCACTCGCAGTCTTACACCCTTCAGGGCGAATCCGCTACGAGTGAGTGTATGATTAATGGGCTGATCGCGTCGGCTCTTCCGTATTCAGCCTATTCCGCGTTTTCTGCGCTGTCGGGAAACACAGATAGTGATCTCCAAGATGAAGAGAACTCCAGTACCTTACAAAAGGTGAAGTTTTAGCGTGCACTGCCGTCGTGATTTTGTAAAGATCGTGACAGGTATTTTGCTTCCTTTTACAGGACCAAAGGGGTCCTACTTTGAAACACACCCCCATTTGCAGCACACTCTTTCCTAATTTACCAAGATTCGCCCTTGCTCCTTTCTATCTTCCTTCCCTCCCTTCCACCGTCCCTCCCTCCTCCCATCTTCCTTCCCACCCTTCCCTCCCTCCCTCCCTCATCCCATCTTCATTCCGCCCTTCCTACTCCCATCTCCATCAAGCCCTCCCTTCCCCCATCTTCATCTCGCCCTCCCTCCTTTTTATCTCCCTCCCCGTCCTCCCATTTCCATCCCGCCCTCCATCCTCGTCGTCTCCATTCATCCATCCCTCTTTCTCCTTCCCATCTCCCTCCCTCCTCCCTTTCTAGATTTACTATTTTAGAGCTTATAACGTTCAATATTAGCCAAATGTAATTTTAAGTGTAGAGTTTAGTTTGCCTTTTATCGTGTAAATTAACTATGAAGATTCCATTGGCGAAATTAATAAACTCATTCATTCATTCATTCACTCTCTCCTTCCCATCTCCCTCTCTCTCTCTCTCTCCATATCTCTCTCACTTCCTTCTTCCATCGTTACTACTACTAGATACGCTTCACTGACGAGGTAATGCAAATTGCACGTGCATGGCTTCCTTGTATTGTATTATAGAAGTTAGCTTAATGTATTTACGTTTCCTAGGTTGTCCGTTCAGATGTCTTAACAGACATGAGGAGTTTGCCTATTCTTCCTGAAGAGATAACAGATTTTCTCGGCAGCAAGATTCACCTCAATGCCTATGCTTTGGACTTCTTTAAACATGGATCAAAAAAGGCATTGTACAGGGGAAATGGGTAAGTTTTAATAATTTTGGTGAAACGGATATGTTATATCGAGCAATTGTATTGCATAGTGTGTTATTGCAAATGCCGTTTTTTAGCTTCGCTTGTTTGAAGAATTAGAAGTTCGTTTGATTTTCATTAATGTTTCTTTGTATGTCGATACACTGTTTTGTCGTTACACGTGAATGAAGTTGTACTGAATATAGCACCTAACTCTCTGAAAGAATATCAGTTTTAAACAAACTGTAAACTTCCTATATTAAGCCACGCCGATAAGAAGGGCCCCCTCCCAAAAAAAAATAAAATAAAATAAAACAATAAACCTCAATCTTTCAGACAGAAAGTTGTTAACTGTTAACAAAGTCAAATGAAAGAGAGAAAAACCGACCAGACGGAACGACTATTTTATTGTAATTGTCAGGATCAGCATAATGAACTTTACTTTTTGGAATTTATTTCTTGCAGTCTCAAGCAAGGAGATATTTTTCAATCCCTTAAAGACTTCATGTTGATCATCAAGTCCATCAGGTGAGGGAAACTTAGTATTTCTTATGTTTTAAACATCAGCGTGCGACTAATTAAGGATAAATAGGTGTTGATGTGTAGATGTTTCGTTTTCATAAACTTGAAAGAACCCTGTTCCCAGCTCTTGAGAATCAACTGACCGACCTGTCTGCGAGAATTGACAACAACAACAGATATTTTATTTCCATGTATATATCAGTGATTTACAAATTTAATTATAAAAAATAGTGACAGATTCAGGTAAAGGTTACTCAGAAATAACTAAAAAGCGAATCGAGCTGAGTAACTACAAGTACTATTTAGTTGATGGGGTTGGCAATAAAGCTGAGGTAAAACAGAGAAAAGAAAGTGATGAAGACTCGACTACTGAGACAGTATGATTTTAATATATTAATCTAATTATACGATTGAAAAATATTCAACTTTACGTTTGCTTTGAACGATTATTAGGGGGAGTTGTTTAATATTTGCGTCTAAATTATTCCAAATGGTTGCATCAGCAAAGCGCATATTAACATTTCTATAATTTGTTCTGATATCATTGTCCAAGCCAGGTTAAATTTGTCCACTCATAAAGTGAAAATATATAAAACGAGACTATTCTATTTATAATGAAGAATCTGTTATAAACGAATTCAGCTCCCTAGATTGGACTGCTGTTCTCAATGAATCACAAAATGTTAGTCAGATGTTTGAACAATTCTTCTATCAAGTCTCCGATATCGTTAATACAGTTAATAGAAATGCTCAACTGAAACCTCTATCTAGGAAAGAATCTAAATTTTACTCGAAACCATGCATGGATTATTGAAGGATTAAAAACTTCTACTAATAATAAAAATAGACTCTAAGTCTAAAGGCATTTTCTCAAAAGTAGAAGTAACTATAGTAAATACAAATCTTACAGAAATAGATTAAATCATTTAATTAAACTAAGTAAAAGAAATTGTTACCAAGAATACTTTATGACAAAGAAGGCAAATACCAAGGAAATATGGACAGACATAAGACAAATGCATATGATAACTTTAAAATCAAAAGGCTCTTTCATTCCAAGTAAATTATAGTTAAGGATAAACATGAGATAAGAAATGTTAATCTCGTTCCCAGATCTCGTTTTGGAATTTCGAGGGGAAAAAAATCGAAATCGTTTTTTTCCCGAAAATCGAAATCGTTTTTTTCCCCTCGATTTTTTTCCTTCCTCGAAATTCCAAAACGAAATCTAGGGACGAGATTTTAAAAAATGTTAAAGAAATTACAAATTAATTCAATAATTTATTCTCCAATATTGGTAGTAACTTGCCCTCTGCAGGCTATATCATATCCACTTGAGGTACTCTTTAATTACTCCTTCACCTCAGGTACTGTTCCTGATCAGTTTAACATAGCAAGAATGATACCCACTCACAAAAAAGGTTCAGTGTTTGATGTTTCCAATAGTCCTGTTCACAGTTCCTAAATTGTAGCCAAGCCTTTGCATGAGACCGAGACGAAAGTTGTCCATGCTTTGATACAAACCTTCTTTTTTTATGTGTAAATTATAACTATTGTGATGTTAAAACATTTCACGTCTCTAACGGTGCAAGGACAACCTTCGCCTCAGTTTCAGGCAAAGGCTTGGTTACAATTTAGGAACTGTGAAAAGGACTATTATAGGTCTATCTCCTTGTTATCAATATTTTACAAAATAATTGAACAATTGATGTATAATAAGCTTATTAGTTTCTTAGACAATTTATCTATTATCTATAATAACCAATTTGTTAACAGTAATTATGCAATTGACGTCTGACATGGCGGGCGTAGCGTTCATAGCATACTTATCTTTCAAACCAAACTCTCCACAAGTTACAATCCTAAAATCACGTTGCAAATCAAAACAATAGACCTAAATCTAAATGTTTAATCTACAATTTTAATCACTGCAGATGTGTGCAGTGCAGGTGAGATATGCACTATAAAATACGTGCAAATAATTGTGCTGGTGTTGTAAACAGTAAATCAAATCTTTCGATTGGGGGTTTATTGTCCCATTTCGGTACAATAAAATTCCCTCGAAAAATGTTTCTTTATTATTCTAATGATTAAACCACAAAGCAAGACTTTTCAAGAGTATTGTCACATTATCTGAAAAGGTACAACAAACCCCTCAATCGAAAGAGGTCTATTGTAAGATTGTATTTCGTTCGTAATTGATGAAAGTTGTCGCTATCCACGATCACACATTGAATGCAACTGATGCATTGAAATATAATTTTAGGAGAACGCTAGTACTATTGTTTTGTATGTTACTTGAAGTATTCACGAATGTTTTGTTTTTCATGGGTTTGTTTCAGCGTTTCCCTCGAAGAGCTTGGTCCAGAGAATCCTGATATGGATCCAGTTATAAGAACGTTCAAGCAGTTATCCAAAGAATACGAAGCTCGATTCGTTAAAGCGTTTCCGTGACAGAGATCGATGCTAGTAAATGTACATCAGTCATTTTGCAGCGGTAGTTATCGTTTGTGGATTGATGCAATGATTATCTGGTAACTTGATGAATGACTATTTTTACCCGTAGTCACGAATCCAAGGTGAAGCAAAGAAAAAACACATTTTGTATTTAGAATCGATCGTGGAAAATTGCCCTACAAGGTTTATGGTTGTAACTAAATCTGATTTTATTAGATTCCCAAATGGGAGCAGCGGCATATGCCAGGTATACCATAGAGCCTGGGAAAGTCAAGGAATTTTAAAATTTAGCACAAGTCGTGGAAAATTCATGGAATTTCGATTTGGTTATGGATATTCCTGACCATGGTCAAAATTGGTGGAATTTTGATTTGGTCATGGATATTCCAAACCATGGTCAAAAGTTATGAAAAAGTTATGGATTTTTATTTTTGTTAGAAACTGTGAAATAGAGAAATAGAGAAAATGAAGGGGGATCAAGAAATATTTTGTCCAGTGTAATACTAGTGCCACTGCAGTAGCTGGCCCAGTCCACAGTGAACCTGGTTTTTGTTGCGTAGTTTAATGAAACAATTACCAGAATTGAACGAGGCATAATCAGCGTAACGAAAAATTGGGGGCCGGTTTATAATATATCCTCTATATCTCTTGAACTGAGATGTTGTAATTCCTAATGGAAATGTTCTCATGGAGTTTGGAAATTTACGATCTATGGCAAACCTGACACGCACAAAATTGCTTTGCATTTTGCCATTGTCCGAGTAGTAGAGTAGGACTAGCAAAACGGCTTTTGGTTCAATCATGGACATTTTGGACAATTGATTACCAATTGTCCAACCCTGATGTGTGTTCGGATATAGTTGTATTTTCCTCATCATTAGAAAACATACAATTTCCTCGAATGTAATTGGTTCATTAACCACTCTATTATTCATTAATTGGACACTATCAAATAACAAGCTCTGTTATCGGACACTTGAATGAACCAATCGCAATCTGAGTCCTTGGCTTACTGTCCAATCACAAGTAAGGTGATAATCACTGTGAACAACAACTTATCACTCAGAAACTGACCAAGATAAAGTGAACAACGTTTGTTCATACATCAGCAATTCTTCCCATGACAGATATTTCAAGATGTTTCAAGACTTTATTGATATTTACTTATGTTATTTTACATGTTCCTGGTGCCGCAGCTAGATCAAGCTAATCTAGGCGTACAGCCTTTATCACGGGATACGGCTTATAAAAGTGTGTTTAAAGATTTTTTGATGGTT
>JANVCH010045323.1:0-11278 GCA_025505405.1 Epizoanthus rinbou
AATAATTATAAAGGAAAAATATTTGTGAAATAAAAATGTTTTTAAATCTTTTTTAAAACTAGTAATATTATCTAGAACACTTCCGAATAGCAACTAGAAGAGTGTTCTATAGCATTGGGCCACAAACAGAGAAAACCCTGTCAGCGTTAGATCTTTCCGCACACTATTTTGTTCTTGGAACAACCAGTTGGCTTGAGTCCATTTATTGCAAGCGAGGTCTTGCAGGAGAGTACTTCTTGATGAGTAACTCACTAAGATATACAAGGGCAATTCCATTAAGAGTTTTGAAAGTAATAAGACAAATTTTAAATTGCACTCTAGCATTTGTAGGGAGTCAGTGTTGTGATTAGTTGCACAGTTTTGGACGAACTGAAGATGATTCATCTGATAATTTGGTAAGCCATATAGAAGTGAGCCATATATAGAAGTATTAACAAGAAAAGGATGCAAATGTGTTCAAGTTTCTTTCAATTATTTAGTATCTTGAACAAGGTTGCTTAAGTTCACTGATGCATAGTTTTAACATGGTTAACAAACCATTTACAAATTCTGACAGTTATTCGACTCTAAGAAATGTCCCTCCACAGGTACATGTACATTCTTGAAGAAATACACATGTATAAGGTCATGTACAAGTAAAGAGTTGATCAATACTTAGGACTAGATACGGAAAATCATCAAGTTTATGAAAAAAAAATGATTTGGCAATTTATAATATAAGTTGACTATACATGTACATAGTCTTTTTACCTACAGGTTTGGGTCTCAATTTGGGTCTTAACCCATAAGTTAATAAAGCTTATAGTTTAAATATGTAAATTAGGGGTAATGACTCATATTTTTAGCTTATAGATACCATTATTGTTATTCTTAATATTGTAATTGCAAGCCCCCATTGGAAATCAGCGCTTGTTGATATGGGCTAGCGTGGCTAAATAAAGCTGATTTATCTAGTATCTATCAATGTGCGAAAATGTGACTTACAAGTGTCATAGGTACATGTACACAGTCTAGAAAGTACGGTTACCGTACTGCTCATGGGCAGATTTGTTTTGTTTGGGGGGAGGGGCATGAGGACTTACAGGTCCCAGCCAGCCCTACTCTCTTTTGATTTCTGACTCCATTCCTGCTACTCACATGATGGCTTGACAAGTGGCTACACTGTCAGCCTTCTCACACTCTTCAGCATCTTTGATCCACTGGTCGCGGTTGATCTCCACACCGTTGGCTCTTAGAGAAGCAACAGCTGGGGCAGTAAACAATAAGTATTTATAAGACATACAGTAAGAAACCCATGCAACCCAGGATAACTTGTGTGTTTGTGGTTATTATTATCATGGTTTCAAGAGGGAGCTCTGGTCAGTATTGTGTTCAGGATTATAAGACTTTGTATGAGAACTTATGATTATGACAATATCTGAAGTGTAGTTTAGGTTTTTCTTGGTTGGTGGTAACAACTTCAAGCAAATGGGATATGGTTTGGTATTGCTACCAGAAACCAAGAAAAGTATTCATGAATTATATACTTTGGCAAATTATAGTCAAGACTTTATTTCAATATTTACAGACTGAGATGCTGTCAGAGACACACTGATCAATTATTATGTACAATTTAGTGACCATAACTCAATTGACCATAATAAAAAAGATGGCAGCTGTACATTTAACCACAATGCCTTGCGAACCTAACACAACGAATAGGCAAATAGAAAACCATATGTTTCGTCCCTGTAGTAAAAACATTGTGAATGCTAGGTTTGAAGTTTTTAGGATGTTTCAGTGCATTTTTATGAGTGTTTTTAGGGTTTTCGTGCACTAAGTAATTATGGTCAATTACCACAAACACACGAGTTCTTCCTAGTGTCATTACAAAATAATGTCTCTATAGACAAATTTATGGTCAGGCAAGGTAGATTTAAAACTGTGGTTTGATACTGACTAAAATATAAAAGTCTACCTTTGACAGCATTTTGGTAATTATTAGAATGTGACATCATCTGAATCAAGACTCTATGTACATGAAGAAATCCTCACCTCTGTCAATGATTTTCTCCACCATTGGAATGTTGCTGTTAGCTTCTTCAAGCTTGGCAGCTGTGATCCAGATCTGGCGATCAGTAGGGATGTTCTCACGTGCCTTGTTTAGAACCTGGCAATAACACAGTGCTGGCATGAGGAACTTCAATGACTTTTTGGTAGTTCAATCTTACTGTCAATGTTCATGTTTACAACAGATGCATAGAGAGTGACACATGTATACAATGCAACATTTTACACTTATAGATACATGTACTGGAACAATCTTACCTTTCTTGCATCATCATATGTTTCTAACCTGGCAAGGGCAAGCCACAACTGGAGAGGGAATAAAAACAAATCCGATTTAATAGCCATCTCCCACCAAGCTGAGTGTGTATGTGTGTGTGCTGACCAGTACATACATAATTATACATGTATACGATACTCATACCTCAACACTTGATGGACAGCACTCTACTGCTCTGGTCAACATGATCCTAGCATCCTCTGGTTCCTCAAGCTCAACTGTGGCTTTCCATATCCTCACTGAATTGGGGATCTGTTCCAGTGCTGGCAACAGTGTACATCCAGGTCATTAGTATATGTGCAATTTTATTAATTATATACAAATAAATGTAATATTAATAATTAATATATGATAATTGGCCAAATCGAGGTCCATGAAATATGGTAGACTTACATAGTTGATGATAATAATAATAATAATGGCTATTGTGCATTTCGCAAGCCTCAGTATGATAGCATTCAGCCATGTAATAACAACATTAACCTTGTTACGGCAATCCCTAGTGTACATTATAATTATTACAATTATTATAGATCCTTAGCACTGTTCTCGGCCCTACTATGGCCCAGCCAATCCCTGCAAAGGCCATTAATACAGTTCAAAAAATCATCCACTTAACTTATAGTATACACAAGTGTTCTGTTAATGAGACGTACCAGGTCTGGCTAATGTGCGAGCCATGCCGGCCATAGTGCGAGCCATGCGAGCCACGGTGCGAACCATGTAAAAAATGAAAATAAAACGTGTTGAAACTTACAAATGATAATAGCGTTGTATCTTGCTCTGGCTGGGGAACATCTCCGTAAAATACCCTCAAGAAAAGCCTTGAAAACATTCTTGATTTGGCGTAGAGTACATTGCACTGCTTTATCTTGTTGGTTTTGTCAAAATAGACAAGAACTTGTGTACGAAAAGTCTCCTGTATCTCTTGTACGTAATGCAACGTCCACGATTTTGATTCCTTCATGTCACATTTATTGATCTAGTTCCAGGCTTCCTCGTCCACAAAATGTTCCAGGTGCATCATATCTCGATCGACGATTTAAAATATGAAGGAAAATACAAGTAAAATACACATGTTTTGTGCCAGTGAGATAAGAAATGAGAAATTTCTAGAACATTCGTCTATTTAAAATTATTTGAAGAAAAAGCTAGAAAGCAGCTGAGAAAATGAGCGGGCAATCGAGAAATGAAAGGCCTCCGTGGAAAACAACAGGGCGCTGTCAGAGGACAAGCTAGAACACTGATAATTTGTGAACATTTGGCATCGTGCCTAATGTGGCTCACAAGCTTTATTTCTTTGTTTTGGCATGGCTCGCACCGTGGCTCGCATGGATCTCAATGGCTTGCATGGCTCACACATTAGTAAAACTCATTTTCAAGAATATTACACTTTTCTAGACATCGTACACCAGTTTTGGGATTATTATAAGAAAACCAAATCTAAATTGCAATTTTGATTGTGGCTTCAAATGACATATTACAACATTAGCATTTTGCAGTTAAAAGCACGCAGCAGTTAGTACTTAATTCTCCCAAACACAACAAGAATGAATAAATATACAACTAAGACGAATATGTAAATGCCTGTTTCCTAGTACACTGTTTGGTTCTCATACTATGTCAGCATTCATTGACAGCAGCAAGCACTTGGCAACCTCCTAAGACTGATTAAATTTGTTTTCAATTCTAGGAATGGAAGGAAGTGAAGAGGAAGAAGAGGGAGGAAACCAGGGTAATGATTAAAAACTCTTTTTTTGTTATTATTATTATTATTGTGCAGATGCTAATATATCACTGTTGCACATGACTCTGTGAGCAGTAGCTTGCCCAGCAAGGCGTACGTGTTGTATGTGAGTTTTACTTTACCAGACGGTCATAGTACACTAGGTGTTGTCTCTTAATTTGCTAAACTGGGTTGCAGTAGTGATGCCTTTTGAACAGCTCAGATCACTTGACATATAAAAGGCTGGATCAAATGTGGTGAGTGTTGATGAGAATTCAAAGTCCCGCCCTCGTCTGACCGCCAACTCTCATGCTCTCTCATCAACTCTCACGTGCCTTCATGTTCAAATTTGAAATTTTGAGTGTTTCTTTTTCGTTGCAAACCTTGTTAACATCCCCATTTGGCAGCATGCCTGACAGTTGAGAAAACTCCTTTCCAACTGTTAGCACTCGAATCTCGTACAAGTCTTATTCTCATTTGATCTGGCTTTTAAACACCTACTTGTAAAAGCACATTTTAGAGGAATTGAAAAGTGCCAATACTGAGAACTTTCAGACAGAAGTGTCAGAGGTACTTACACCAAGACACACTATTATAAAGACCACATTCATGGCACACTATCACTACCACCAGCTAACAATATTATATTTTTGGTTCTTTATAGTTCGTGTATTGGTTAACAGTTTTTTGTGTATTATGTGTACAGAAACTAAAGCAAAAAGACAAGCCAGTTATAAGAAAGAAAGGTGAGTAACTTATAGGCAGTTTCATTTGAATTATTGCCAAATCCGCCTCCACCTTCCACCAAATACACTGGAGAAATATAGTTAGCATGGGTATAAATACTAGCTCGAATTGGGTTCTGTTTGTTGTACAATAATAATAATAACTTTATTAACGTGTCAGTATAAAATCTAGCAGAGGGAAAACCCTGCACTAATAGTGGACACCTAACTACACTAACTATGAAATAAGATCCACAAGTCTAAAAATCTAAAAAAAGTCTAAAAAATCTAAAAATCTAATACAGATCAGCTCAAGCACACTTCGTACACTTTTATAACTATAAATCTTTACTACATGTAGTGCCAAACCAGTGGATATATCTGGCCTATCAGATGATATTGGTCTGCCTGTGGCTGTGAGATGGTCAGAAACACGAACAGTTGTCCTGAGAAGTGAAGATTCGAGGGCAACTGTGAAGTTTTGAGGACCATAGATCTTTCAGCCAAGAGCAGAATATCATCCCATAGACCAGAAAGGGGTTTATTTATTTTATAACCCAACATGAGAATACGGTTTGTAGCTAGTTTTCAACTCGAGCATTAGTTCAGGGTCATCATTAAAGCTAATAAAGTGTCACTGCATGTAGGCGTGACAGGTCATCAACATGCTGATTGGTTGTCTCAAGTCTATTTGAATTGTGATTGGATGAGAGATGTACTTGCTGTCATATTTCTACAATCCTGGGCAAAAAGCGTTGGACTGACAGGCATAAACTATATTAGCATACACAATTATTGTGACTGAAGACGACCCCAAAGATTTTTAAAAACATTCCTAGACCCCCCTCCCCACCCCTGATCAATGTTGTACACTCTGTTCGAATTAATCTTACGTTTTGGCTAAATGTCCACAAATTGCTCAGCATTGAGTGGGGGGAGGGGGTGAAATGGCTTATCGGTCCAACAATTTTGCCCAGGGTTGTAGATCCACGTGTGGTTCATAAAGTCAAGTTATGTTGGACAGAAGAGTTTCGTTCAAAAAATAG
The DNA here is from genome assembly GCA_025505405.1 of Epizoanthus rinbou. Taxonomy (NCBI): domain Eukaryota; kingdom Metazoa; phylum Cnidaria; class Anthozoa; order Zoantharia; family Epizoanthidae; genus Epizoanthus; species Epizoanthus rinbou. Next base: position 5,824 of record JANVCH010045323.1, read on the forward strand.
AAGAAGAGCACTGGAAAATAATTTAGTATAAAAGGAGTGAAAACAGTGCCAGCACCTCTGGCCAGAACGAATCCGTGATAACATCATGGAATCATTCACCGTCTTTGATTCAGGGCTGTCAATCACCGTCTTTGATACATGGCTGTCATTAAGTTTTGCCCAGGTGTAACATGACATACTGCACCCATAACCTGGTCCTGGGGTCTTGGGGCATACCCCTGCCCATCACCCATATATAACATCAATTGATCTCAGCCGTATCAGGTGTTTAATACGGGTTACAACACTACAACACTGGTAAAAATGACTTCCTAAATAGCTGGCTACTCATTTACTTTGGTAACATACCAACATCACACCAAGTATGTACAAAGCATTACAAATATTCACATCTTTTGATACTGATAAAAGTTAATCATTACCTGATTACAGTAAGGGGACACTTGGTGCTAGTTCAACTGACGTCTTCTCCACTGTAGCATTAACCTGTGCAAAGGGATATGATGACAGGAGAAGTCAGTATTTTGAGGAACCATAAAGGTGGGTTGGGAATATCTTAATCTATATTTTCAGTGTGCATATCAGGTCATGCATTTCAGCACCAGCTGATGTTCTAGGGTGAGCTAGCGATTCTCACTTTGTGGGTGACAATCGTTGGCTCATGCCAGAGACCCAGACATTGGCTGCTACCAGAGCCTACATGTATATGTAGGATATACATGTATACTATACTGTTTTAATGGGGTGTGTGACTTCAAACTACAGTGGGTCAGTTGATGTTAAACCAAACTAAAAGGGGGGTCACCTTGTTTTCAACCGTTACTGAATCAACAAAATAATTATGTAAGAGAAAGCATTTTACCTTTATCACTGATGGAACAGCTCTCAGTCAGGCCTAAAACAACTTGGAATGACTGCTTTTCAAGTCTACAACAAGAACAGCATAAAAAACTTTACTTTTAAAATCAACTCAAAAGTGTAAACTAAAATGTTTGGAGTCCTGCTATTTAAGTGACCAAGTAAAAAATGCATTTTCCCAATCTCAGAAGGACGAGAATCTACTTTTGTAACATTTGTTTAGGATAGTTCACCTGTCAATCATTAAGCAAAAAGCACCCCCAACTCAGTATTTGGCAGAAATATTTTAAAACGTTAGGCATGCATGTCATTTAAAGTAGTAATAATAATAATAATAATAATAACAACAACAACAACAATAATAATAATAATAATAATTAACAATCATTCCCTGTAGTGGGGGTGACTAGTGGTGGATATTCACTTAGCCGCAAATGCGGAGAGGCGAATATTTTTCGCTAGTATGGACACTGAAGAGAATACTTGTTTTTAATTAGTATTTGCCAAACCAGTGAATAGAGACTGAAATTAGATCTTTATTTTATTCAAAGAAGCAAAATTGACTTTGTATGTTTAGCACACACTTGTACGTGGTCATGGGTGGAGGTGAATATCTAACAATTATTCTCCGAAGTGCAGGTGAGTAGCGTAGGATATTCACTGAGCCGCAAATGTGGTGAGGTGAATACATGTATACTAGCTGCTCACTGACACTGAGGAGAATAATTGTGTTAGCATACACCAAATACTACAATCCTCGCCAAAAAACTCTTTAGGACACTTATGATGTTCCACAGACTTTCCCCTCCCCCCTTTACAATGTTGGACCGTAGTTCGCTTCACCTCACCCATGAAAAAAATTAACCACCCAACATTGCAGAGGGGGAACGGGGGTCTGCAGTCTTAGGTGTCCCAAGGATTTTGTCTTGGATTAAATGTATGCGCCTGTCATGGCTGCCGGCATTGTTTATATGCTCTTGAGCTATTTTATATTTTTAGCTTATTTGGATCATAATTCCTTTCGTCTACCGACTCTGAATGTTTCTAACAACTTTTACTACAAGAATAGCTATGGATTATTTGCCGAAAGATTTATTTCAGTTTGTCCTGCTCGCGAATTTAGTCTGTCTGGATCTCCTGTTATTATTCAACGACATGAATTTGGATCGAAACTCAGAATGGCTTTCGCCCTCACCATGCAATCAAAGCATGGCCTGACATGCCTGGTACTTCCTTCAAAGCCGTTTGTTATCGACCTGACGATGCACGCTGACGTGTCTCCCAACCCTGGTCCTGATCATGAGATGCATCAGAGAACTGTTTCAAGGCTGAATCAATCAAATGTGTGTTCACGATTGGCCTCACGCCCGATAAACTATTCAAGAACTGAGTTTTTGTCTTTGAAGCGTTTCGCTGCTACTCGAGTGTCCCTACAGTTAGTTACACATCTAAAGAACCTGGGAATGCTTCGTACACGACGAACTAGAGCTGGTGCACGCCGCTCTCACGCTGTGCAAAGACGAATACCATTAATTGATCGTCTGGATTCTCGCTTTCGCCGTGTGCAAAACCGGTGTGCGAATGTTAAAAACCTTTTGCTGATCCAATATTGCACATCAAGCTCTTCTAAGAACAACGACAACTCTACTCAAGCATGGGTCAATGCCAAACCAATACCGATTATTGCCACTTCAAATATTCATCAAGATGTAGCTAATGTACAAGACTGTTTTGCTATTTCTCCTAGTTTGGCGGCCATACCAAATATGAATGTTAATGATGATAAGGACAATAGCCAACACCTCAGTGCTATCCCTGTGAGAGTCACTTCTGGCTCTGTTGATAACTCGGTTATCTGGCGTCAACCTTATAGGAACTCAAACAATCTTATTGAAATGAATACTATAAGACAGTTCCCTAAGTGCACACCACGTCTACGTCTTGCTACTTGGAATGCTCATTCGATTAATAACAAGGCTGCTTCAATATGTGATCTCATTATCTCGAAACGTATTGACATTCTCACTCTAACTGAGACTTGGCTCACTGAGAATAATGCTAATGACACTACTGTAGCTGAAATACTAAACACTTTATTGGGTTACGACTTTCTACACTTACCAAGATCTACCGGGAAAGGAGGTGGTGTCGGTATACTAATACGAAAGAACCTCAATATCAAGCAGAATGATGTTTCTCGATACAGATCAATCGAGTATATGGACCTTTCCATAACGTCTAATAATACACTCATTCGCTTAATTATTGTCTATCGTCCTCCTCCCACAAAAAAGAACAAACTTTCTACGTCGATGTTTTTTCAGGAATTCTCTACACTACTTGAATACCTAGCTGTTGTGCCTGGTCGTCTAATTATCACTGGTGACTTCAACTTCCACATAGATATTGCTAGCGATCCCGATGCGGCTAATTTTATGGATCTGTTAGACTCGGCGGGACTAAAGCAAAGGGTTATTGGTCCTACACACAACCGCGGCCACACTTTAGATCTGATTATTGACCGTGAAGAGGAATCACTATTATGTGGTCGCCTAGAGATCATTTCTGATGTACCCTCTGACCACAGCGTTGTTATCTGTCCAGTTGACTTACCAAGACCGAACCCATCCAAGATTACTATCCAACGCCGTGATTTACGTCGCATGGATGCGCAGTCACTGAATAATGACATCTTAAATTCAGTACTGCATGTGTCCAAGGTCAACCCTCCCACTGCAGATGTAAACGTGCTTACAGATCAGTACAATAACATCTTATGTGAACTTCTTGACAAGCACGCGCCGCTACAGACACGCTCTGTCACCTTACGTCCCAATGCGCCTTGGTTTACGGACGATCTTAGATTGTTAAAGAGGCAAAAGCGTCAATGTGAACGGAAATACCTATCCAAACGTCTTGAAGTTCATTGGCAGGTTTACAAAGAGAAATGCAGATCTTACACTGATGCACTTAACTCTGCAAAGTCCAACTACTATAAAAACCAGATTGCTACTTCTGATCAAAATCAGCTGTTCCAGATGATCGAAGGTCTCTTCAAGGTCAAATCAGTTCGACCCTTCCCATCTCATACATCCCTACCTTCATTGGTTGAGAATTTTAATGAATATTTCCATACCAAGATAGAGAGACTTAGAAATAGACTACACGAGTCGATCTACTCATCTATGGAACTATCAGTGTCAGTAAACTCTGCCAATTGTCAAAGCGTCTTTTGTAACTTTGCCACTGTTTCTGAGAATTATATTCGTGAGGCGGTGGAAAAATCCAAACCTAAGACCTGCAGTCTGGACCCACTTCCGACTAAAGTTTTGAAGAAGACTGTAGATACGCTAGTTGGTCCGCTCACAAACATCGTGAATGTATCACTCTCATCAGGTGTATTTCCTACTGCACTTAAGAAGGGTATAGTTCACCCTTCTATCAAGAAACGCACGTCTGATCATGAAGAATATTCAAGTTACCGTCCTATTACAAACATTGCCTACCTATCCAAGATCCTAGAGCGCGTAGTGGTCACACAAACTATGAACTATCTCCTTACAAATGACCTTTTAGCTAAACAACAGTCAGCGTACAGACCTTTTCACAGTACAGAAACAGCTCTCGTACGGGTATTTAACGACATTCTAAGAGCCATTGACCAACGGCATGAGGTGGTGTTAGTACTTTTAGATTTGTCATCAGCGTTTGACACCATCGATCACTCAACCCTCTTGGAAAGGCTCCAGCACCGATACGGTATAAATGGAACTGTTTTAGGTTGGTTCCAATCATACCTAGCTGGTCGTTCCCAGTCAGTTATAGTGAATGACACTCAATCATCGGAAAGGTTTCTACGCTACGGTGTCCCGCAAGGTTCCGTTTTAGGTCCGATATTGTTCTCACTTTACTTTGCACCAATTGAGGACATAATATCTGCTCATGGATTGGACGGAATGGTGTACGCGGACGATACACAACTCTATGTGTCTTTTAACTATCTTAATCGCACAACAGAACTGTCAAAACTCGAATCCTGCATCAGTGACATTATGATCTGGTGTACAGCTAATGGTCTCGTCTGTAATGCGGGAAAAACTGAAGTCACTCATCTATCTTCCAGATACACCAGAGTCCACGATTTGATTTCTGGAGTCTATATTGGAAATGTTACTATTCCTCCCACGTCAACTGTAAGAGATCTTGGAGTTACCATTGATGAACACCTAAAGCTCAACAAACATGTCAATAACATCTGTAAGTCAGCCTCTCTTGCCATCAAAAATATTGGTAGAATCAGAAAATATCTCTCACAAGCAGACTGCGAGAAGCTTGTTCATGCATTCGTCACCTCCAAACTTGACTCTTGCAATAGCATCCTCCATGGTCTTCCTGAAACAGAACTGAACAAACTGCAACGCATCCAAAACACGGCGGCTAGACTTGTCACGAAATCTAAGAAATCTGACTCAATATCTCACATACTCCGTCAATTACACTGGTTACCAGTTAAAACTCGTATTATTTTTAAGCTACTCCTGCTGACTTTTAAAGCCCTACATGGCCAGTCTCCTAACTACATATCTGATCTACTGAA